>CAJDSM010110372.1:963-18337 GCA_903981925.1 Ostrea lurida
TGTGGTGGTTTGTTTTCCACTCCGAGTGCCTAATAGAGGATTGATGCATTTCTTTCGAGTCGGTTGCTTCTCTTGGTCTTCCTCCTTTCTCATATTCTCTCTCTTCTCCTCTCTATCCTATCTTGCCAGCTTCCGTACATTGCCCTGGATAGGCATATAGGTCACGGGTTGGTTTGTTTGTCCACGGGATTGAACCGCTTCTGGCCGCTTACCCCCCTCTCACTTGCGCACCGCCCCGAGTTTGTTATGACACAGTTGCTTAGTCGCGCCTGTCTAGACGCCGCGGACTCTCTTCCTTGTTTGTCGCTCTGAACTCTCTCAGGCTTCACAGTCTTGCGCTCCGGCTGGTTCTCGGACCTTCTTTGCTCACGCGTGGCTCGCCGTTCTCGACTTGGGGGCAGCAACATACAATAAATAATATCTAAAGACCATGGCTCGAACCAGTCTTTACCGGACGTGACATCTTGGGATGTATTTGTGATGTGGCCTAATAGACAAGGTGATAGATAGCAACGGTTATCAAAATCTCAGGGGAGTGCTCAGGGGGCGAAAGACCCCCCCGAAAAAGCCGATATGCGTTTACACAAAGCATTTCATGTTTAAGAGACAGGGGTGCACGGGCGGCACTGCCAGTGGTACTCCACTGGTCTATCAGCCGTTTTCTTTCGTAACTAAAAGCTAAATATGAGAAAAGGTTCTCACGGTAAAAATATATGACCGAGATCAATTTTGTGAGCAGCACTTAAAGGATGTTGCTGTATACGTACTACGGTCTCCCGAAAATCCCTATTTTGAAAATTTAAGGGGGGGGTCCTCCAAACGTCCGGCCCGGCACGCACACGCGGCTCCCTCTAAAAATCCTTATTCAGTACTTCTCAATGCGCGCGTGTCGCGTGTATCTTTATCCCTCCATACACGTTTTCCTCTCTTTCTCTCTCATTGTCTCTCGCCATCTACCTCTCACCCTTCTCTCCTTCTCTTCTCTACGACCTCTCTCATCCTACCTCTCTCAGTCTTTATTTTTTTTATTTCTTTTTTTTTGTTTTTTTGGTTTTTGGGTTTTCTTGGATTTTTTTTTTTCTTTTGGGCGGGGGTACGACCCTGGTACGCGTTTCCTTGAATCCACGTCGCTCTCGTTACTCTGTAATGACACAATTTTACGTGCAATAATATTTTGTACTGAAGTTAAAATAGTTGATTTTTTATATTCTCAATAAATACAGACACGTAGTACAGTCTGCACAACAGGAATATTTGCGACACAAAAATTCTTTATACCCACAATCCTTATCAACTCGCCATCATGCTACCCATTTTTCACGACTCGGTCTCGCGCAAATCCTTGACGTCTGGGACTGAGGTGATATGCGGACCACACGCCTGTCATCTATAGGGGTTCTCCTATCAAAACAGTGTATGGGTATCACTTATTCGCTTCTACCCTCTAACAATAATTCCAAATCACTTCAATAGACACTGTTGATCGTTTCTGTCGGTCATAGATGTCCAATTTTATTGTTATTTGTTTTTCTTAGTAATAGTTTGTCAACTTTCTTACAGAGAACCATTTCTCTTCACCTAGGGTGTGGGCGGTAGAAGAATAGATATATGTACCATCGGAGGTGGGCATCCAAATCTAAGTAGCAATCATGTGTATTTTCGTCAGTTTGCCTCAATTTACAAACGCACTCTGAAAGTACGTTGAGGAGTTATGATTAACTTGGAATGCAACACAGTCAAAGAGATAGAGAAAACGGGATACACAAGGGCGGTTACCACATTCGTCTTTTTTAATAAATGACATAATGTAGATACGACAGTGTACCGCAGAAATTCATCGAGATAGAGTTCACACAATAAAGACTACACACAAATACCAAATAGAAGAGTGCTTGGCAACACCAGAGGTGGATCGGCTGTACGACGGCAGGGGAGCCTAGGCAGCAGTCCTTCACCCTATTGAACCGGTTCACATTGTTCGGGTCTAGAACAACGATTCACACGTGAAGCCCATATGTCTCTGATCAGTCGCTATTCATACAGCATTTGATTCAATTGGTAGGGAGTAACTTAACAATATGTCGGTAAGCTATTAGTCGTTTTAAACATACTTTCTGCCGCGATTTAGGGGAAAAACACTGCTGTTAAGTAGCTAGTATGAAACGGTCGTACGCCCCATATTAATCGGACTAAGGGTCTTAGTAGCGTTGAGCTCCGTCTTGTTCTTCGTCACGTGGGCCTCGCTTGTAAACACGGTCTACTTTCGGTTTAACGTTTTAGCAAGTCGAGGAAGAAAAGTTTAGGAGCGGGCAGCAAATTAGTTTATCGATTATCTTCGACTCTCTCAACATTGAACCATTGGGTGCTCTAATTTGGGACCAGTCTTATTCCTTCATATTTTGACATATATGGGTCGGAGGTGTCTCAATTACGTTGTGAAGGCGAATATAACGATAGTCTATACGGACCTAGTTTTTAACTTGGATTATTTAGTTCAGTTGGTTGCTAAATTCTAGAGGGGTATCCCAAGCTTTATTTCCAAAATAAAGCAATTGAAAGTATGCCCCGCTTTTAGGCCGCTAACTAATAAGCAACCTCTATCACCTGTCTCAGAGTAAGGTGCCCACTATTGGCCTCCAAACACTACAACTCTCGGAAGCTATTCTCTTAAATTGTGTATTCAAAATGTTTGCCTCCCCGTTGGCTTTTTTATTCCATTACCTTCAGAGAAGGGCTACACCTCCTGTATTAAATGAATCATTTTAATTACATTCTGAAGCTATTTTAGGAAACGCAAATTCTATCATAGGGCTGTTCTTTTTTCTAAAGTCTCTATGTCTGCGATATTTTGTTGGTCTTGAATACAAGAAAGGCGAAGTCTAACCAGATTGTCGCTCAGAGGCGGTATCTTATGAATCAAAATTAACATGTACATTTAAACTCGAGGGTGTAGGGCACTACACGTTAGGCTTGGACCTCCGACAACCGCGCATGCTAGGTAGATCAGGTTGCCATGGAGATAAGGCATCCTCTGCTTCGACAACCGTGTACTTCCGACGGTTTTTTTTCTTCTCCTACAACTCCGCTGTTGAGCCTATTAGTCGCACAATTAAATTGTAATATTGCGCGGGATTATATTCTCCGTCTTAGCATTTGGGAAAAAGACTCATCTAGTCTCTGGGCAGACAGATGAAGTTCTGAGTGAAGACTTACAGTCATTGGAGGGTAAGATTTGAAAAAATCCGATTCAACATAATAGACTTAGTGGTAATTTAATTGGAGTTCTTCTATTCGTCAATCGTCATACAAGTGGTCACTTTATTATTTTCATTTATCGGGTTATTCCGCCTGTGTTTTTCTGGCACTGGACCGTTAGAATTTCTGCGGAATTGATTGGACATCTGAAATCGAGATTCGGTTATAATAGCCTAGCAGCATCAACTTTTGTTAGTATTGGCCGTGTCGTTAGAGAAAAATCGCATAACGTATACGCAATTGCATGCTCGTTGCGATATTAGAATAATCTGGGAGTTAATATACCAGGCATATTACGCTGCGGAGTGATGTAGTGGGGGGGATGCATTGATCCAGGGCGGTAGGAAAGAGAGGGCAAAGTTGTACGATTGCTTTGAAAGTCAATTTTTTAGTCTGCACGGCTTAGTTTGTTGTTAACATTATGAGGATACATCCATTACATATATTTGTCCGAGAGGGTTTTCTGCTGTCTATCATATACATAAGTAAAGACGAATCTTTGCAAGTATTTTTGTCTAATGCTTTGTTTGGCTTCCTCTAAAATGACTTTTTCTTCCTCTAATAAACCCCGGTCAGAGGATCATGTGCTCTAGGTTCATTTTTGGGAATATAATTGGTAGCGGCGAAGCACTACCCTCCTTTTTTTCACATTGTTCGTTTGTCGTTTAGGCGCAGAACTATAAACTCGCGGTGGCGCATGGTCATTCGGATTGAGACCGGAACAAAAACCTTTGAGGTCTCAAACCGTGTCACCGCAGGCGTTGATGGCACGGTATAATAGATCGACCTTCCTGCTCAATAGGCCATTGAGTGGCCGAGGCATAAGATCGGCCCCTAAATTTTGCAGTCCCCAGTTCTCAACGGTATGGAGTCTGACGTCTCCCAAAATATTTTGAGATGTAAATAATTTAATTTTTATTTTGGGCAAATCTGGAAATTACGAGTGGGACCGTTGGATGATAACCAACTGAATTACTCAATAATATTTTTGTTCACAAGGTCACCTCCGTCTATAATAAAAATAATATACACCTGAAGCTATGAAATTTTTTTCTCAATTGGCTGTCATTCATCGTACTAAACACCTCCATAACATCAATTTTGCTCTGAATTAATTCTTTTTCCCATACAAATTATGAAGTGTTATTAGTGTTAATTTGCATGTTTATAGGTGATAACCACGTGGTTATGGAATCTTACACCATTGGACTAAAAAATTGATATCTTGGTTTTTGTTCGTATAGGCCATATTTCATCTCTCTGATTGAAGATATCACTAGTTGTTTGCTTGTTCTTGGATAACTATATGTTTTTATTAATCGCGGTTCAATTACTTAAAAACACAAAATCAAAAAAATTAAAAATCCCAAACCTATTGATAAGAGGTATTGTGTTTTAGCGCTGTTGCCAACATTCACTCTATACAACACACTCACACTCTCACTCACATGACTGATTCTAATTCAGGCTCAAACAACATAGAACTCGAGCTATTACCCCCACGTTATCGATGACATAAGTAGTTTCTCATTCATTCACTCGCTATACATTCAGTAATCAATTGTGAAGATGCCTTAGTAGTGATCATTATTAAAATACCAACAAAACGAGTTGTTAAACGAGCTGCAAACAGTGGCGGCCCCGATACCATAATTCCAGAACCAATAAAAATGCGATAGGCAGTCGAGTTCAATATGACAGTTGACTAATGTGAGAGAAATACAAGCATCCTACGTTTGGGATTAGGCTATTCGTTGCCTGACTTCGGGCGAGAACGACAATCTCAGATGTATGCGAGCATTGAGTCAGAAGATGTAGCCACTACTATTCATAGTTGCGATAATTTCTTACCACTAAAGAAAACACTGGGTGAACTCTGTGTGGAATCACAGTTTAAAAGAACTGCTGAAAACTGTGGGACAACGTGGCTGTTGGGCAAGGCCACCAAGTCCCTGATTAGACAACACACCTGTGATTTTTAGAAGTTATGGCAAGATGAAGAACTTGCCAAATGTCATGATTTAAGAAATTAAACAGTGGATCTTATGTGTTTAATTTTCACTGCTAGCATTCGAGGCCCCCTATACGTGTCTATATAAAATAAACTCGCAAATCTCACAAAAGTGTCTTGTCCTATTAGAAGCCACTTTATTTGAAACCCACCTTGTCTCGGATGGGACGATTTGGGACAGGTTAGAAATGTAGATAATTCATTATTTTGTCATTAAACGCACCTTTTCGGTTGCTGCTGGCGGTCAACATAGTTCGTATCTAAAGATCTGAGTGGACTGTCAACCTGCAAAGATTTAGTCACCACGTGAAATTGTAAAATCTGCATGTTCTGGTCAGTATGGTATTAGTATTGCACCAGAGCATTCTAAAGTTAGAGACTAAATCATTTGCTCTATGAAATTTATACTACTACCATCTGGTCTAATTCACAACCAATTGAGGGATCACAATGGCAGGGCCAGAAGGAGTATGAAAGTTGCAAAGTGAATACACAAAGAAAATTCGCTAAAGTGTGAACTTTGCCCAGCAGAACCTTCTGGCAGAAAAAATGCCCTGTATCAATTTCGTTAAGACTCTGATTCCCCTTTCTTAGTGGACTTGGAATATTTTGAGGAGGGTGGAATGCTCACATAACATATTTGAATATACATTCATCTCCTGCATTTCATAATTCGAGTCATATTTTTACTTTCTGATCAAACATACGGATTGTTCGTATCAGAGAGCGGGAAACTTACGAACTTCTGTAAAGACCTATCTCATCTAAAAGTTAGTATCCCACTGGAACTATTCACCTAATTGACCATATTACCATAAATTTGTGGGAGCAACGAGCTAAAATACCCCTTCAGCAAAAATACTGTAAAATATGTAAAATACTTGGCTGAAACATGATAAAGACGGTTGCACTAGCGATAACGTTGAAATGCCTGCGTGAAAAATCATTATTGAGAGCCGAGTGAGAATGAGACATATAAATCATCCCATCTCGAGCATATAGGTGAAGTGTAGCCCTCCTGTACCGAATAATAATTCTCATCCAATGCCCTAAACTAAAAAAATCTGCGGTTTCTACCTTCAGTAACACAACCTATATGAGAGTAAAATTCTGCTAAGTTTAGCTAGAACTTATCAACAAAAAAGAACCGGAACAGACTCTGTCTTCAGGAGATTTGTTTTTTCTCTTTCACTCAATGGCCCGGCAAGGTTTGGAAAAGCTATATTACAGTGTCTAGAATTTCAAAATGCGCAGCAATGGTAGACACCGCCAAAACAAGCCTAATTTTAAGAATCACTACTGTGTGGGAGACTAAAAACCGAGAAGAGTTGTCTTTCTAATACCCGGGTTAATTTTCGCCTTGCTTGGGGTGGAAGAAAAATCTCAAATATACTTTTCACCACGTGATTTCATACCTTTGTTTAATCTTTTATCAAAAACATTATATCTTGTAGAGAGCGTATGGGTGTTTGATGAAGAAAAGGTTTCACCGGGGAGAGTTAGCTATCAAATGTTAGAGTCACTGATGAAAAATAACTGCCTTAATCTATGTACCCAAGATACATTGAACAGTGACTGCGTCGAAACAAAGTCTTTGATGGTAGAGATATTCTATGTAAATAAAGAGTATCATGCATAATAGTCCTTGCCATTAAGAATCGTTTGAATATAATGAGACAAAAAATAATATTAAACACCAACCCACCTAAGTCGAAATAATTTTACGGGCGCGCGTTATACCTTTCAACTTTTTCGAGAACAGTACTGTAATAAGGAAAGAGAGAAAAGGAAGAGAGTAAGATGAGAGGGGCGATGGAGAGAAGTATGTTACGAGTGAGACGTTGTACTTTATTAGAGAGCAAGAAGTCTATTTCCAAGTAATAATAACAATGGACCTGGTGTTTAATAAAATTACAAATCACTTTCGCAATTTTTAATTATTCGATGTGCATATCATCAATGAATTATGTGATTACAACGTTTTTAATTATCAGTCTGTGATCTAACTACCTAGTTACATCTTGCCCCTGTGAAATTGCGTATCATAACCTTATAGGAATATTTGTTAGTCTTGAATGCTCTGCCTTAAAGGTCAGAGGCTCATACTATTTGGTATGGTGTGGAATAGGCCTTCTCTAACGAGAATGACCCGATGGCGTAACAACCTAAAATATTTCAAAAACAGTAATATATTTGTACCAGGTTTGTATAAGAGACCGCAAATTATTAGAAAATGTTATTTACTTGAACGCGAATTGGTATGATAATGTTTCTGACGACGTACAAAAGGCAGATACTAGTATAATAAATGTATTATTTGTGTGTTCATCCGCTTCAAATTTATTTCAAAATCAATTTGCGAATTTAATAGAAAAAATTAACTAAGAGAATAATCGTAATATATTACCCATACTGAGGCCGATAACCTCGGGTCCGTCGATAGTGGCTGGTTGTTAAAAGCGAGCCGTAAAAGTAAAAGATTTATTGAGCTCCGAAGATAAGGATTAATAATGTCTTAGGAGCGCCCAATATGGTTAGTATAATGAGACAGTAAGAACTCTACAAAAATCGATGACGACCTAGAATAATTAATGATAATATGTGATGGAACTATCACTGACTACAATCCCATACTTTCTTTTCGAGGAGTTTCCTCCTAAATAGGTGTAGTGCCGATTCACAAAAAAAGAGTCACTACGACCTTGAAGTCGAATATTTCGCTTCTAAAATCTAAGTGAGCCATTTACCCTATCTGAATTGTTAACGATTATTCGGAGGCCTCCTCCCGTTTAACCAATTTTATAGTCTTCAGTCATTCATGAATATCTCAGTCGATCATACACTCATTCAATCCTATATTACGGTCGAAAGCTACGTTATATGGGACCATATTAAGCTAGAGAACAAAGGGTGCTATATCGAGTAAATAAACCTCGGGGATGTCAAAAAAATTCCAGAAAAAAAATATCATAATCGAACTAACCAGAATGTTTATTGAAGTGAGAGAAAGTAGCTCCGATTAGAAATTATGAGGTCTGTGTGTGACCACTTGCGCTCAACCCATGCAGTAGTATGTGAGCTGCATACATAGAGTACCAATAAAGGGGTGTTATTAAAATCCGCCCACTGATTGGGAAATCACCAGCGTGTTCTCGTAAACTGGGATTAGACTTGTCGAGACGTTCATGACTGATAAGTTTATGATGAAAGAGAGCTAGTAATTGGAAAAATGCACTTGGTTGTTCTATGTGAGAGTTAATGTGAATCATCGGCCTACGTAAAATGTTGTTAAGTGTTCGATGGCACTGTAAGTGTCCCCAAGATAGTTTTTTGTAACTGTCTTTTTTAGTAGGTTTCGATATTAAGAACATTCAAAATAATGTAGTGAGTTTGGGGTTCATTGAAAACGCTTGTTCTCCTAATGATGATATGCTTTACCAAGTCCATAAATTATTCAAAAAATTACTGCCATAAAGCTTGCGGAATTGAGTCTCCCTCCTATCTTCAAATTGGACATAAACACACTTTGACGAGCACTAAAGAATCATCGACCCACACCACCCTAAAACAAATGTATTTATAGAGTCGATCAAAAAATATTTATTACATTATTAATTAATCAGAGAAAAATAACTGCAGTCTTATTTTTTCCTTTCCCATCCACTTTTTTCTTGCCGTTTGCGCTTAATTATTAATAGATAAACTATTATCAAAAATCAAATAAAAAAAACCAGACTAAAGATTATTGTAATAATTGGAGCGTCATATCTTCTGACTGAGTAACTTCTAAGACCTGTCCCACCCAATATCGGTTAAATTTTTTCTATTGATTAAAAATTATTATGTTATGTAAAAAAAGAATATGCATTATACACACGAAAATAACTTAAGAAAAGCGAGAATTATCGCTACTTAATTTTTCTGCCGTATCTTATACAATCTTTATATATTCAGACTTGTCCTCCTTAAAATAAGAAAATATTTTCTACGGCTTTAATATTATGATCAATTTTCTATACACATACGAAACATGATTACCGACCTGATTGACACTGTTGTGTTTCTCCTGCTCTTAGCGCCACTAGATATGTCCTAGCGAGCATAGATTGGAATCTTCTCATAGCTTTCCTACCAAATGTAAGAAAGTATAAATTGAGTAGTTAGACTCCTCCCAGTGACCATTGGATGGCTCACCGCAACATAAAATAGTACCTAATTAGAAGCAAAATCATGCAAGCAGTAACGAGATTTATTTATGTGTAGGTAAACATAATTAATCGGGAGCGAAGTGAACACATGGAGTAGAAGAAAGGGTAGTAATATACTTATGATCTCTCCGTTTAACTTCTATACTAGAGGTTCAATGTCAAAACTTAACCTTTGTTTGAAGTACAGCACGTAAATTGGAAAAGGTGGTTCTAAAGCATTTCTAGTGTGCACTTGAGAGTGCCCACTTTTACAAAGTTGTTAATTGATGAATCATAGTACATTTAAGCTAAGTAATGGTTCATATAACCAAGCAAAATTTCATTCATTATTGACGGTAATAAAATTCGCGCAACCACGCTTTCCATAAACTGTACAACCTGTCAAATTGATGTCTGCCATACTTAACACCTTGGATCTGCTCGCCCCCACCAACACTCTAATGGGTATAAGTCATTATATGGGCAACAACATCCAATTTATTCGATACATTGAAAGACTAAGATGGCCCGTAAATCAATTCACAGGTCCTTTGAGACTTTGCGAGATTCCAATATCCCCCATCCCTAAAAGAACCCCATTAGAAAAAGCATCGGTTTTAGTGTGAGATCTGCTGTGAATATAAAAAAAATATAAATCATTATTACAAAAAAGTTATAGAAGCATAACTGAAAATAGACGATTCCTAATATTGGCAAGACTAATAGTCTAATCTATTTTGTGAAATAGTCGAAATGTCTCACGGCACTTCAAGGTGACAAAAACATACCGTCTGTAATGTACAATCTTGATGATAACTGCTAACATCATACTGTGATAATTACAAAATATGGCATAAAGTGAGAGACATTAAGAAATCATGTGTTTGTCATACCTGACTTGACCTTTTTCTATAGTGTTCGGGATTATGACTGTGTGATACGGCTAATGATGCAATAATGCATCTTTAATGACAGATTTTCTGGTGATCAACTTGCTGTGTTCCTCATATGCTAGCTCTCGCACGAATATGCTTTGTGAAGTGGAATCGAGTTAATAAAAATTTCCCTAGTATTCCTGGCGGACATAGACCAACGAGTAATTGAAGCACTGGAGGAAAGACCTCGTATGGTCAGAGCTGGTCTATTGCTATTAACTAACCGAGCCTGATCAGAAGATTTTTTCAATGGGTCAACTGCTGAATCTGTATCTCGTTCTAAAAAAAGTATAGATTTCAATTCATAGAATAATAACAAGTATTAAGTCTATTCAAACGTCATGCTACCTCGCCATAAAAGTTAACAAACCTCTTCGATAACCCCAGTTTATGTGATTTCGACCTTAACGCTAAAAACTGTTTATCCAAACTTATGTATAACGAGCCGACCTTTAGATCTATCAAATTATTCGACTCGTAACGCGGACTATATGAGAGTCGCGTACAGGTTGACGCTTTCATTTAATAAATCACGAAACGTGGTCGGGTGTTTGACTCACCGCGAATTTCTTAACGAGAGAAGCACTCGGATTCTGTATCTCACCTGGAGCACCTAGTATTCATGTTACTTCGTCCCTAACCACAAAATGATCTTTAGATTTCAAAATAGTGGCACGATGAAGGTCTTAAAACTGGGTCAGCGATTTCTACGCTCAATACGCATGAGTCCGCGATTGATGTTTCAACGAAGCAGCTAGCTAACGATCTTAAACACTTTCTATCGCTTCCCAACACCATCTCTTCAACCACAAATGCTCTACCCACTGGGATGACAACTCTCTAGAAAGTGGTGAAAGGTACACATCTCACGTAGTGGGGGCGACATCGGCCCTACGTAAACGCCACTCTATTACATGAAGCGGAAAGGTCTTCGCCCGTTTCACTGGGCAAAAGGAAACTAACATTGTACTATCCTTTATGTGAAAAAAGAAAGCCTTGTATATGCCGCCGTGAAGTTACCCTTAGATCCATCGGCCTTTATTCTGTGTGCTCATTACTTAAAACAGATGGGTAACCAAAATAATGATTGTATAACCACCGGTCACTCACTAAGTATTAAACACGAAAAAAGGTACGCTTTACCGCAGGTAAAAGCAATGATCTTTTATGAGGCTCCCTTCTTCTACACGAATGGTAAACCATGGGCTGCAGAGATGAATATCCCTAACAACAAACAGTAACTCAATTCTCACATTCGCGGGATACAGAAACCTAGCCATTACCCCTGAACCTCTTTGTTCAATGTGAATACAGTTCCAGCGTCCCTATCTATTCCCCTAACCCTATGAGACATTGAAATTTGACTAAGCGTTGATGTGTTCAGAAATTAGAACTCAGTACACCTATCGACCCCTATGAAGAGCACAGACACAACGACACTCCTCCGGTGAAATCTCTCAAGGACCGTTATGCTGTACTTCATACCCAAAAATTCCTTACCGACTGGTCTTCCTTGTTATAAATAAAATAGACAATATTAATATTCTCTCAAGCAAAATTTCGAGACGGACAAGTTAAAATGTTTTGTTAGCACCCTCAGCGGTTTCAGAGAAAATCAAATGGATTTACCTCCCCAGTAAGGACAAACGAACGTCTGTGGTAACTGAGGATCACAGTAGTGGACTTGGTCGCTAGTATAAATTTTGGGGAGATATATATAGACAACTGGCAACAGAGTGAGACCGCACGTTAAACTAAACAAGCACAATTAGAGAGTACCTTTCGATAACATCAATGTCTGATGTAGATCCAATGAGTCCAGTAAATTTAGCCTCCAGGGTTATAATTGCACATGGGGCCCACTCCTAGTGCTCTTGGAAATACCTCGAGCACCACCCTGCACCCTGGCTTATTCGAGAGCGGGCCCCTAAATAGCTCTTACAGTATTTATTTATCTTTTGAGTCAGGAGAGGGGGTATTTCCTATATAAAGCTCCGGCGTTTAAGCAAATCTTCAAGTCTCTTACAACGAAAGAGGTTTTTTGACAAAGTACAATATACTAGAGAGAGAGCCAATGCTCGTGGATGACCACAAATTTCTACAATCTTTTCAGATAGTTGATTGTTTTATGGACGATCAATAATAGGTTTCTCACGCTTGAAGTAAATTAGCAAAACTTGCACTCATTCAACCACTGTAATAGTTAAGTCTTGTACCTAATGGTTTATTGATATTTCCTGAGTTATTTTGCGATGTGATACACATCAAATACTACTATTGATTCACCCTGTTAACGGTGAAACAATTCATTTTAAAGAGATTACAAGACCTCTTCGACCGTGAATGTACCTGTCGAAAAAGTTAATGTTTTGTTTAGTTTCCCACCTATCTCCGCATTTACAATAATTGGAGAACATCTGA
This sequence comes from Ostrea lurida, assembly GCA_903981925.1. Lineage (NCBI taxonomy): Eukaryota > Metazoa > Mollusca > Bivalvia > Ostreida > Ostreidae > Ostrea > Ostrea lurida. Next base: position 13,773 of record CAJDSM010110372.1, read on the forward strand.
ATTTTAAGAGTAACCCAATTTTCACTTCTTTTCACTAATTTGTGGTATTTATGACCAACAGCATCAACACCCCCAACCAGCAACGCGCCCCCCATCCGCCGTGCCCCATTCCACTTTACTTCCCTAGCTCACACTTCTGACGAACAGGGTCACACGCTGACGTGACTCCCTTCGTTAGCAGCCCATTGGCTAAACAGGTCAGTGAGTGGATTTGTTTTCGAACCGAAAACACCTCAAGGCTTTTTCACCACCGGGCGGTGTGTTTTTAGACAACCCCGAGGCTCAGAGAAGCGCACTAGGCTTGGTTCTTCTCCTGATGAGAAGCAAATCGAGCAATCCCTTTAAAGTCAAACTTTAGAATCCCCTGTTGTAGGCCTCACCCTGCCTTCGCCTTTCGTTGCCGACACGTGTAGCCGTGTTGGACCCTCACACACCCTGCGAGAGGTTCAAACGATGTGAATTCTATCGTAATGCATGGATATTTTGCTATTTTATCGGACACACTAATGATCTAACGATATTTGTTAACTTTATTTGATCCACGGAAAACTTGAATCGTCTCTTTAAAGGTGGATAACTTTTGAAAAGAAGGACGTGCTCTAAAATTCTAGGCAGTTCTTGTAGAACGCATCACAGATTTATTTTTTCTTTAAATTAAACCCTATATTGTTTAATCAATCTACAAACAGAGTAAAACAGTACTATGTGATTTTCCACCTCACTTAAATCGGTGGCCTTCAGTCGTACCACTATCAACCCCCGACTTATGAGTCTTACCGTAAAACCTGGGACAGGATCATTCGAATTGATCGAGCTCCATAATCACTGAACATCTCACGATCTACAGCGAAGCTTTCATAAAATTATGCAGCTTCCAGTCCAGTTGGTTCTTGTGAAGACGACACCGCCCACCTTTTTCGTTTAGAATATGTATTTCCCCATCCGCGCACAGTCATATATCTACCCACAGAGTTTCATTCTTGTATTGACTATCACAATTACTGTGTTGTAGGAGAAGAGTATCTTCACTCTATATTGGTTGGAGCAATTTTTTCCCATCGTACTTCTTTATTTACCCCATTGTGGGTCTAGGTATTTTGCAACAAAACCCTTCCGCCATATCTCAATCTCAACTAATAAACACAAGACCTAGCGGAATGATTCATTAAAAATCCTTTAACCTAAGCATTTTACGCCGGCTCTCTACAGTCTAACAATCCTTTGTTACTTGTTGAGAACAACATTTGTGCTAATATAATTTTTTTCTCTTTACTTCAATTCGCATATATCCATCAATTCATGTGTATCAAAAACTTAACCCAATTTGAGAGAACTGCCACACACAATACTGTCCCGTTTGGGTTTGGGTGAGACTCGTCCCCTGACTGCGGGGGTCTCATGATTTGTGTAACAACGCAAGACAGCTTCCGTATATAAATTCTTACATGGTCACCGTCAGGAAGCTTTCCGATATAGAATTTGTCGAGCTCCATAGTAAAAGTTCACCGGTTGCCTACACGAGTCGGGTATTATCTTTTAGAATCGAATGAGTATGTTTTACTGAAAAGATTTTGTCCCCTTTCCACATTGATACTAACCCAATTGTATACTGGCTCGTTGAGCTATACTGGCTTATGCTCTTTGGAGAATAATACCGCATTTGGGCCCCATCACAGTACGCGTAACAAGGGCGACGTTAATATTCGTGTCAAACCCGTATCCAACAGAGAGCATACTATGATTTGAAAATCACACTATTACTCGCAAGTAGTTCTGCAATGCGCCACAGCATACCTCTCGGACCCTCGAATGACCCCACACCAGTCCATTACGACGAAGGATAGCGGAAATCCATGGTGGCATGGCTGGAAGCTATTATGTGTCGCTCCCTCCCTTGTGCCGTCGACAGGGTCTGACGGTCCCTGCCTTCGTGAAAAGGAACATCCGATTAGTGCAACATTCTTTCCTCACCTCCCACACTAAACAATCATCGGGACAAAATCATACCACTGTCAAGTCCCTCTACTGTAAGTACGATGAAGACCTATATGAATGTCCAAGGTCCTCCAAACTAACCGGGTCATATAGTTCAAGAAGACCAGACCTGCAAGCAGTCCCAACCGCCTACTGGCCTTCGTGACTCTTTGTCGCACATCGGCCACAAATCCCCAAACGGTCATTCAATAGCGCCGTAAAAGTACCAATTTGCGAAAAAATAATCATGCTGACTTTAACGATGATTTCCGTCCTGATCGGGAGTCGAATCCTGATTTGAATCAAACTTGAATTCTCTTTTCTATTGATCCAGTGAGCCTATGCTCATGTTTTTGTGTATTACTATATTGTTTCAGCTTCCTTTGGCACGATCCGTTCCGGCTTTTACCTTCTCTCCGAGCCCGAAGCGTAAACCATCCGCCTACAAAGATTTCTTCTCCCGCCTCATCGACTATAGATCTCTTGACCAGTTGCCGCCTACACCACTGGAGTTTGGGGTATCCACCCCTACTTGTGCAGCCCCTTCGCAGCCATTCGTACCGTGGTCGTGGTTTTCACCTGCGGTGGGTAGTTTAATTGTTCAATTTGAGTACAAGACTTTTGCAGAACGATTCAGCTATATAACCCAGGCCCCGCGGCCTCGTTTCACCCGAATCCTTTCCATATAAAGTTGGTCTCAGGCTATTCTTGCGGCCCTACGACACGGCCTTTTTTCTTTCCGAGTATAGATCTTTTAAACAGAGCAGCGACCCGGGCTGCCCTCTTTAGCTGTTTTTTTTTCCCCGAAGCATTTTCTGTGACTCTTAGCTGCGCCCTTGATGCCCGGTGCTTGGTCCTTTCATCTTGAAACAACTTGATTCCCCTTACAGCGCGATCCTTTGACGGGATACCATCTTGGTGACCAAGGTTGTATGTGAAGTGTATTGGCCCGCAGTCGTTCTTTGAGCCCCAGCAGAGCCGAAAATTGTGAAATATTAACAGAGCAGATCAGACGGACGGACAAAAGGCGATCAGAAATTGACTCCGACACTTGAGCTTCGCGTCTTCAAAGGTGAGCGATATTAAAAACAGGTGGGGCAATAAATTGGAATTCAGCGACCTTCCTTGCCCCCTTGGGCGACCACAGCCAGGCGTGCAGGGGCAAAAGTACCAATTTTAACCAAAATCTTCTTCTCCTATGCCTGTGCCATCCACACCGGAACCTCAGGTTTTTCCGGTCCTGCCATCGCCCTGTCGTCTTTCCACTTATAAGGATTGCAAGTTTTGGTAGAGCTTTCAAACTCCTTCTACTAAAAAAATTTAAATTTCATGCCTTTCGTGGGTAAGAGATCTGCTTATGGCTTCCGAAAGATAAACTAGTTGAATTAGGTTTTGAGAACAAACGTACAAATACCAATGGCGGACTGTAGGCCACTCATTTCCTGTGACAAACGACTATAAACTAGCATCCCTTTACTACACGGAGAATTCCTCATCCGGTTCTATCCCCCCGGTCATGTGCCACTCATGCCAGCTGCAATCGCCCCGGGACAACTACATTCACGCCCAGGTTGGTCCAACTATTCCCCGCCACAGCGAGTGGGTCTCCTCTTGTTATCCACCATTTGTGCGCACCCCAAAGCAAAGAGGTTTAGATTTAAAATGTGTGACAATAGGAAGATTTTACTTCTTGGTACAAAGTATTGAAGTAATCCCAATTTCCTTTCAAAATTTCGGGGTTGAAGCATATTTTTGCCGACACAAGGGCAACATAAAATTGGTGGGGGGTGGGTGGATTCCAGGTACTTCGCAACCACTTGGTCCGGGGTTGAGGCAAAAATCCATAATTTCTACTATAATATTAACGAACAATATCCTTCTCTACAACCTCTCAACAAAAAAAAAAGAACAAAATAATAATGTTTGAAAAAACCAAATAACATAGTTATAGAGCAGTGGGAAGGTCCTCTGGCCAAGGGGGAAATCATTCATGATGCCCTGGAGTATTTTCTGTATAGTACCCAGTTACGAGGCTCTGCCTTCTCCTCATTTCGTTTTGTTGCCAGCACCGACCACTCTCAGTGCAGGGCTAAAATACTTGGGTATTAGTTTATCTGTTAAGAACAACATAATTACTAAAATTGAAACTAGAATAAATGTCAGCAAAGAGCAGGTTTATCTTGTTTGTCTTACTTTGCTGCGCCCAAGGGTAGCGGTTTTTTTGTAACTTTATTGAGAAGGATTTTTACACCCTTATTTTTGCTTGAAAAATCCCTAAATAAATCTAATAGCCACTTAGTTTTAAAGAATTTTGCCCTAAAAAAGCCCTTATTTTCTTGAAAAGTCCTTGACAAGCCTGTTGATGATACTGTGTACATCCTTCTTTTTTCTTGAGGTTCCACCACTGCATAGTTTTTTCATTAAATTGTAAGGTAGTGTGATGATGGTATATGAATGTTTGTCCTAGCACCATCCGGACAATTGACCCGACGCGTCGATTCGACAAGGTAATTTGACAGAAAAAAAAACAATAAAAGTATTCCAGAGCTAACAAGTCGAAGGTTGTACAAGTACATGTATCATCAAGGCAT
>CAJDSM010110401.1:0-11165 GCA_903981925.1 Ostrea lurida
CCAATTAAACAACATTTATTTATGTGGGTTTTGGCAACAAGCAGAGCCTATGACACCATTTATTGTAGTTGTTTGTACTATGATATAAATCATATACGGTACCAATTTTGATGCACCAGATGCGCATTTCGACAAATTATGTCTTCAGTGATGCTCAAACCGAATGTTGGAAATCCGAAACATTAAATTTAATCTATATTTAATGATCTAACGAAATATATACGTCGAAATATATTCAAAATTCATTTCTAATTAACTTTGAAGTTTCAAATTATAACCGTTTGAGAAATATCTAAAGTTCATTTTAAAAGAAATGCCGGCTACATGTAAATCAATACTAATGAGTGTGTGGTGGAGATTGTCCGGCTACATGTATATCACATACAATGAGATGTGTGTGGATTCCGGCTACATGTTATCATCAACTATCAAATGTGTGTGATTGTCCGGCTACTGGTATATACTTACAAGAATGTGTGTGTGGGATGTCCGCTACAATTATATACATACAATGAGTGTGTGTGGGATTTTTTCCATTTATCTTAACTGTCCTAAATTTACTTTTAAAGCGTTAATCGGCGAAGTAAACAATGTGTTAACGTAATCATAGTCCATAAACCATGTATACAAATGAGGTATGGCAACATGGACCACTGACAAAGCGAAGGCAGATCGGTGCATGGAAGAGTATGCACCTCTGCTGACCGTCAACCCGCCGTGAGCCGTAGTCGAAACAAAGTAACTGGGCTACCGTCGTCAAATCTAGTACGAAAATGACAGTCTAACAAAGGGAATGGAAAAGTCATCACATACATGTATGATTAGTGATAATTTGTTAATCACAACAAGTATTATAGCGACGTAGAATTGCGAAATGATGATTTAAACGAGATTGTTACAACCTGCACATCAACTTTTTGGTTAGTAGATTGGCCTCGCTTAAAACCGTCACACGCATGGACTGCTCTTGCGTATCGAATCAACTGAGAAGACATACCACACCATAGCAGGTGATAGTGACATTTACATAAAAAGGAAAGTTGACGATGCAAAGTCATCACACGTTTATCAATAATAATGTAGTTATCAGTCTGCATTAGAGTCAATATTAATTAAAATATCCAAATATGAAGCAGATCGTCAGATTCTGGTGTCTTTATTTCGAGTTTTCAGATATAAAATGGACATAATTGTGAAAATTATGATTGTAATTGATAAACACCATCGTATATACCTATATATAGGTTAGAAACGCATGTTTTTGTTTTTATCCTGACAGTTTCGAAAAATCTGCTTCGTATGAAATTAAAATAATTCGCAATAAGGGGGCACAATTATTGTTCATAGGAATACCAACAGATTTAGAAACATGGTCTCCAAGACTACATAAATATAATCTATATGAAAGCCAAACATGCTCTATATCTATCTTCAGAGTACTTGTGTGGCAATCAGTAGTGGTTCTAACAAAATATGTATCTTGTTTCCCAACGACCAGAAACTTTATTTTCGGTGCCGTTATTTTGTTCAAAAAACAATTATCAATTATCTGAAGAAAAAAAACCCTAGATTTTAATTTAGTAGTGCACTGAGGTGTGCGACACTGTTATAAAAATGTTACATTTTGCGTGTACTATGCCAAAATAGTAGTCAGGGTTTTGACGCATTGTCTACGAGCCGAAGTTCGACTCCCCGCAGCAGCGTAATAATAATCTTTAATTCCTTCACGTCTTCGGCATAGTGCACAACCGCTATGTAAATTCATAGAACACTATGCGAAAATGGTGCAATAGTGATTGTAGAAGAGAAGCTAACAGGAAGCATAATAAAACATAATAAAATAAACCACATTACTTATAAATTTATAAATAAATATACAATAATGAATAGTAATTTATTTGTACAAAATGAATGCGCGTATTTTCTTCCATATACATTGTACCAGGAATGTTGACTTTCAGTTATTACTATGTTACTATGTATAAATAGATAAGAAATGAATCTTATATTTTTCGGTGTGCAGTATCACCGAATTTTAGACGGTAAAACTCATCAATGCGCATTGATGAAAAGTTTTACCGTCTAAAATATCGGTGATAACCTGCATATCACCCGAAAAAATATAAGATTTATTTCTATCATTTAATTTTAGTACAACAAAATAATATTCATTAGACTTTACTTGTTGTTCAGTACGTATCGAAAAATCACCTCAATTCTTAATAAGGTGTTTTAACAATGGAGATCGGGCCTAGTGATCACGTGAAATTAAATTAAATAATAAAAACATCATCAGGAATTGCATATAATTGGTAAATGGTAAACACCAAAATAACACAGGGATGAACGAAAGCTTGTTACGCTTCACTATAGTGGCATGTAGAGGTCAATAGTTGGATAGATAATCTACACATGTACGTGTCTGAGCGGGCATTCAACATGCATTTGTTATGTACCTAAATTAATTATTTACTATTCGTATCTAGGTATTGATTACAATGGAAATTCTGTCCCAGTTTGATTCGCCTCCAGGTACCTATGTTTGGTAAGACTGGCCCCATCGATCGATCCGATGTTGTCTGCTTCAAAGACTTATTTTGTTCCCAAAGTTGTATTGTTTGAAACATATTGAATTACTGAGGGAGGGTTATAAAGGTTTACACTATATCCAAGAAATAAATTAGCCATGTTAAAAACTTTACATCAGTGACTTAATCAAATCCTGTAAAACTCGATCACAACTTCATAAACCAGATAAGTTTTTAAAATTGTTATTCATTACGTGTACATGTATATGCAATTCAAACGTACATTATACAAATATAACCCTTTCATGAGGTCGATCCATAGATATATCGACTTCACAGGAAAGCATATCGACCGAGCATATATAAGAATATTACACTAACCAACCGCAGTTTACCTTGACAATCGACGCCATGAGGTGACCGAGAAGCAGAGTCCACACGTGACTCGATAGGCTCTATTTGAAGAGTAAATTGTGTTGATTTTGTCCAATACTTCATAAAAATTGACGGTTTCAGAAATGGCGGGCTGAGATTCTCACCTTGTCTCTTTTGGGGTTTTTGACCCTCGATGTACACAAACGGGTGAAAATAAATATTCTTGTAAAACAAAAGTAAACATGCAAATCCAGCGATCGAGTGCTTGTGTGCACAAAGGGACGAGAATTTAAATCCGTCCAGGTACTGAATATTTCTTCTGAATGGGAAGAAATACACGCTCAGTGCTAAATGAATTTGAAGTGGTTTTATATCTACCTCGAAAGAAAAATACTGGTATTAAGGTAACATTCGCAAAGAAAATCAAAGAGTACTACATTTCATACTTAAATGTCCATACTACATGTACATGTATATTGAACTGAGATTAAACTTTATTATAAACGTCAGGGTGCCATCAATCTGGTTCAATTACTTTTAAAAAGTTCAAAATGTTAGAGAATTTTGTTATTTTAGGCAAATATACCAGTCTAGTACTCCTCCTGCACAGAAAGAGAAGCTTAATTTAGCCTTCGTTCTATTTTCGTATACCCGGTACAATATCATGAGTCATTTGCCTCAAGTTTTATAAAAAAAAAAACATGAATTTGATAATGTTTTGTACAGTTTATTTCACCAAAACATAGCCATTAGGAAGTTGATGAAATTGTCGATTAAAGCATAACATATATAGGTGTCCGAAGTATTTTATATCATATATAATTTATATTATTTTTCCTATTCATTTTATTTTTTGATCTTCTCTAAATATTCATCAATTAAACCATGATTTGTGGTACACACTAAGTCCAGCAAAGCGACGAATAAATCTAAAGTTCAGTAATTCTCTATATAAGACTGACGTCATGTCTACTTCTTTCTGTACATTTTGCTCGTCATTTTAGCTTTGGTGGTAACGGCTTCAACCGTCTGAAAAAGAGAAAGAAATGATACAGAGAGCCATAGAATTAGTCACTTAGATACTGAATAGAATATCAAGTCTGCAGTAGTAACAAAATTATATCAAGATGATCTTTTAAAAATCTGAAATGCCAAGAACTCACCACATCCATAACATCTCCACTGACTTTTCTCGTGATCTTGAATTCTCGGTTTTTGCCGTCTTCAAAATTTGTTTTCTCGTCTTCTTTTATTTCACAGTCGCTAACCTTAGTCCATGTTGTCTAGAAGAAATGGATTTGATAATGTACATGTAAGGTAAATTATTTTATATACGCATTGATTGGTGAATACAACAACACATTCTCTCAATCTGTTAAACAATTTTTGATCGGTTTATTGATTTGTTCTTCCAAACCATGAGATATTGAAGTTTTAATCATTTCTTGGCGTACAACATATGGTTACGAATATTATCGATCAAAAACTACCTTCACATCGGAACCATCCGGGCCTTTTCCGTCGAATTCTTCTCCAAACGTGATGTCATACGTCATGGGCTTGTCAGGGTAGAGTGAAGAGACGTACGATAGTTTCACCTTATTACCGTCCACGGCAAATGTTGTAGTGGATACTGCATTCTTGTACTTCTCCGTATGTTCACCCAATCCTAAAGTAAATCAAATTTGAATGTCATATAGAATATCGATATTCGATCAGTTATAATCAGAATTCACGTCACCAGTAACAAATACAACCCCTACTACAACGTCATATTGTTGACAAACTGAACGTGTAATGTACGTGCATGTTTTAAGTTTGTTTGTCTCTCGTGGTCAATCCTTTTTCATCACGTGAGATAGGTCGAAGTAAAATAATCCGTTTATCGTTATTATTATTTTAAGACTCCTCAAGTAAAGGTATGTTTAATACAAAAATTGTGATAAATGCACTAAGAGGCTGCCATTGTCTTTTTGCATATGCATATATAAATGACGAATAAGAAAGCTAATTCAATTTTATTGTCAACAAAAATGTTATAAGCGGTGTGACTGCTATACATGATAATCATATAAACAGTCTTTTTCCATACAGACATGTTTCAAGTAGTTTTATAATTAGTGTTACTCAATGCAAAAGTTGTACATGTAGCTATTTTCGTTTAAACATTGCGAATTCACGTCAGATTCTGGATTTTTGTTTTAAATGAACAAGTAAATATACTACCCTTTACGATATTTTAAAAAACTTTTTGGCAAAGCGGCACTGACCTATAGCTTCCATAAACGGTCCAAAGGTTTCATTTTGTCCTTTATCTTCCCAGGTTCCATTAAACTGAGCCATTTTGCAGAAATTGGGGACTCGTGCTACACTGACAAGCGAATAGCAATACTAGTAAATGAACCGGCTGACTACGCGGATATTTAAAGCCTTGACAGGTTTACCTTTTCATTGGTCGATATGTGTTTGTTCTTTTTTGAAAGGAGATTCTCTACTAGCTTTGTACAGTACGAGTGACTCAAAATTTCGAAACACGTATATTCGCCAGACTTGTCATATTCACAGGATTCTTAACCTCTAAACAAATGATGAATTATTTAGCTTAGCAATGTCATTAAATCTACATGTATATCAAGTTTTGATAATCGAAATAAAATATATGTTATATCTCTTGGTGACGCCAAAAATAAACCTAGAAAATACTCAGGTTGTGTTTGTAATTGTGAACGTTCAAAATTGTTCGTGTTACCTCAGCAATGCTGATAAAAAAAATAGCGCAGAATTATATGCAATAGATAACTTTTAATAATAGATGATTACTATACCTTATCAGGTTTATGTGCAAAACGTACCTGCATAATAATATGTATAATCAAACTGATTGTCAATTTTCAGTTAGATTTATTCTGAGTTTGACTCAAAACAAACATTATTTATTCAATAATTAATCGAGCTTCAATAGTTCATATCTTTATCAAAGGGTACGTGGGTTGATATCTTTTACTACAAACGATTAAAAAAAAATTGAATGACATGTAATCAGGAAAAGATGAATTATGTTCTTAGAAATTGCTTTTGCAAAGAGCAAGTTTTCGTTCATTTTGGCGGGATTTCCGAACATTTTCAAAATTTGGCAAAAGTCAAAGAAAAAACTATTGCAAAATATCTTTTACTTGGATATTTTGAACATTTTTATTTAAAAATTCAGTAGAAATTATTCAAATTGATTTTTCAGTAGGCATTTTATATCATAATGATTATAAAGAAATTAATTTTTCTATAAGTAAGGGAGGTAATTCAGACCGAATTATCTCCCTTATTCGTCCAGCTTTCCACGACAAAACTTGCACATATTATAAAGGACATTTCATTATAGATATATGAAAGAAATGATGAAAATTGAATGATAGATTATTTTTGGCTTGTCTATCAATATCCCCCTTACAAATTGCTTTTTTAATTTACCGCGACGGTTAAAATTACAACTCAAATGTCTACTTTCCATACAAACTGCCTGAAATTGTAAAACAAACGAGGACCAGATTTTAATATTTTTTCTGTCTATCATTTACAGCATTAAAGTCCTAAACTATTTCTGCTACTTTTTTTCTTTTATCGTATTTCTATATTCATACATACCAAGTTCTGACGTACAAGATTTTGTAAATAATCCTATCAAACAGTGATGAAGTAAATAAGACGATATTTCAATATCATATATGATATTGAATGTCTAGAGATTACAATTCCTAAAGAGACTTTTAAACAACGAAAATACTAGTATTCCCTACTTTACATTTGGGAGATATGTCAGTGATAAAACATGCTTCCAAAGACTACATGTATGTAATTGATTCCACGTTAGATCCATTTATTTTTACGCTTAGAGTTAACCGTAGAACATAAAGACCCTATTTTGGACAATTTTGCCCGAACTAAACCAACCATTTCCTTAATTCGTACATTTATATGATGCTTCGTCTTTTGGATGAAAGCCATCTTTATATTTGGCAATTCCCTTGATTGTATATTCACTTCACTGCATTGGATTTTGTCAATTTGATTCAAAGAGTACATTTTGTGCACAAAAATATCAAGTTTAATTGCATGATTTTTCCGCGATTGTTTTCAAAGTTACATGGAATATGAAATGTTAGAGGACACGACAAAACTCTACTATCTCTGATTAACTGTGTGTTTCTTTGATTAAGTTACTCGATTGACTAATTCAGAAGTACATAAAGAAAATGCATTATTCAGAGAGGTCGAATGCTATCCACGTACATCGCTTTTCTTATATAGATTTCAAAATAATCAAGAATTACATTATATGTCAATGAATTGATTGAAAATTATAATTGCCAATCTTTAGGNATATAGATTTCAAAATAATCAAGAATTACATAACCTGTCAATGAATTGATTGAGAATTATAATTGCCAATCTTTAGATGAATACCTGACCTTATTTGGTCAATGGATTAAAATTGCGTGTGTTCTCGGTAAATAATTTTGTAGTGCTAGCTAGAAAATTCAGTCGATTTGTCAATATTTAATGTATTGTGGTCAAAATGAAAACTAGGACAGGACACTTCTATTGACTTTATAGAAAAGTGACCCCCTAATGTTTGCATATACAGTTTCCACAATTAGCATATATAATAGTTCTCTACATTACAGAATCCACATTTAACGTGTTTACAAGTGCATGTACATGTACAAGGTGTTTCTTAATATTTAGTTATTTATTTGTTTTTGTTTTATGTCCCGTCGTCCCGTAGATAATTTTTCACTCGTAAGTTTTCATTGTTGTACCACATTTCTATGTTTCTATTTGAGCTGACAGTGAATTATAAAGACGAAGTTTCGTAATGGATTCCATTTTTTTTTTTAATTCAATGGTTCAGCTTTTTTAAAATTATTATTTCTTTTTCATATAGTCTACTTTTTATCTGATTATTTTTTTTTCCAATTTGGTTGCACTGATGGGCTTCCGTACTTGTCTGCGTTTTAACATGTGCAGGTTGAATTACTAGTACACTGAGTAAGTTATCTTTGAGACGTCTGAATTGCCGACACTATAAGGTCATATGAGTCATTGCATAAATTGATTTGTTCTATTTATAACAGACTTGTCTGTTACATGTCTATATAAGGGGTATCTCTGTTCGAATATTGGTGAAAGAATTCATTACACTTTGAGGATAATTATATGGGCAGACTAATCATCTTGCAATGAACAGGGGTGTAGACAGCTCCGAGATGGAGTATTGGTACATGTTCAATTTAAACCAGGGGTCCTGAGACCGTTTAAGATCCCCATCATGTCCAGATACGGCCGTTAAGAAGGGGGGAGGTGGAGTCATCCCAATTAGAGACATTGCCAAATGAACGAAATAAAGGGGGGAAATATTGAAAATAATACGTACAATTTCAATTTTTTTTATATTACAAGCTCACATATTATAAACTAAAGAGATCTTTTAAAAAGCAATTTTTAGTACATTAGCCTATACAAAATCTAAAGGTGTGTGTGCGTGCGCGCGCTCGCGTGTGTGTATGGATCGAGGTCATTATACTGTATTTAGAACACACAATACAGTTGTATCTGTGAGTGGTTTGTCTTACTTCATAGCATAGTCAACAAGTACTGCCACATTCATTGGGATTTTTCTCATATTTTCACAATGTTGCACGTTGATCATTTTTTTCAGTCATGAATGCATGTACTTTTAGTGTTTATTCTGACAATAATACGTTTTTATATTTTGAATTATGTTCCAAACCAGTCTACAGAGACGTCGCCAGCTGTGAGGTGAATTCTTAAACCCACACTATATTGCTCAACTTATTCTGTGAATTAGAAAAAAAAAACTGTCTTGCGTTTCCCTCATCCAAATATTTAGTTTTCAGTAAACGACTTTCACGATCAGTAACTTTATCATATTATTAATTTTAAATTAAAAAACAGCAAAACAAAGCAAAAAAAGAACAACAACACTAACGCGTGATAATTAGATTGTAAAAAAAAATTCAGCTTGTATGCTGTAGAAATGCACCACCGGGGAGGTCGAAAACTATCCATAGTTAATATAACAACAAAACAATTGCAATTTGAAATTAAAGCGTGAACGCTTCAATTATTACACAACTGTTCAAATATTACGGGAAAACGAAATGATCAACATTATGATATTTTGGTACTTAAATCTAGCTTATATGTTTAGAAAATGCATGAAAATATAAAAAGCGGGTTATGAATTTTTTATGCAATGCCAATTTCCTTCATCACCCAATAAACCAACAAAGCGGGTTATGAATTTTTTTCTTTCTGCAATGCAAGTTTCCTTCATCATCCAACAAACCAACAACGAAAGCATTTTATTGCTTTATTAAAAATTGGAATTTTTAGGAGCCAAATTTTTTTGGTTGGACTTGAGGTTTTTTGGGTTTTTTTGTTGTTGTCAAATTCAAGATATTACAAGAATGTCGACCAGATAAACAAAATCGAAGTGCTACGGAAATCTTGATGCTGAAAAGCAAACCATTGTAGGGAGAAATCCTATTAAGAAGTGACTTTTTTTCAAAACCTTTATCAATGTTTAGATTCTAGTCGTCAAGGTCTTTTTCTAGTGTTGAAAAGCAAACAACTCCTTGAGGGATAATATGTTAAATTTGGCGGGTTTTCCCCCAACAAACTGTGAATGTTTTAGACATTTAATCTTTAAATATCTTGTCAGACAGCTACAGAATATTTATTCAAATATTATGATCAAATAAGCTTTATTTAGTATTCAATCAGATGGATCTTTATTTTTAAAAAAGTACATTTGTGCGTAAATGTGTTGGCATATCCTGAATAAGATAGTTGCCATACCCGAACACAATTATGATTTTTAAAAGAATGGGTATTCAACTATTTATAATGCCAGGTCGTTCCATATAGCATTGGCACTTAATGTTGTTTATGGACAAACAGAGAACAACTTAGGAGTCCAAGGGTTTTACTCTCGCTGAAGGCTGTGTGGGGATCACTGGATTATTAATTTTCCATATACATGTATATATCTAGTACTTGTAAACAGCAACATCTTGTAGATACATGTATCTTCCTCTATGATATTCGCATTGACATACAAAGAATACAATCCATATCGAGAGTTGATACAAATATATAATGCAAAAAAAAACCAAAAAAACGCCTACTTACATGTATCGTTTACTTGATCAAGACTATGGGCTCACGGCGGGTGTGACCGGTAAACAGGGAATGCTTACTCCTCCTAGGCACCTGATCCCACCTCTGGTGTGTCCAGGGGTCCGTGATTGCCCAACTCTTGTTTTTGTATTCTATTTAAGACTTACGAGATTGATCACTGTTCGTTATCTTTGCCTTTACATGTACCTACCAACGACAGCAAGTCATGAGCAGGGCTAGTGCAAACTGAAACATTTCTAAGTGTAGTCTCGAGATCCATAGCATCAAATGCCTTTTGAGGTCAAGCATCACCCTTCCTGTAAACAGTCCTTTAGAATGTTGGTCTTTAATATGATCTACATGTGTCTATTTTTTACGGAACCGTGACTGAAATTCATACAATATGCTGTATTCTATAAAAGATGTATTAAGTTGTCTATCATCACATTTTCAAGTATCTTTGATATAAAATGGCGAAGTAAACAATGTGTTAAACGTAACCATAGTCCAAAAAATATTACAAAATCGAGTGTAGGGCAACACGGACCTTCGACAAATGCGGCGAAGGCAGGATCAGGTGCCATGGACGAGTAGCATCCTCTGCCGACCGGTCACACCCGCCGTGAACCCATAGTCGAAAAAAAGTAAAGGGGTTACCCGTCGTCAAATCGAGTACGAAATGACAGTCTAACAAAGGATATGAAACAAATCAGTCAACATATGACTTTAGTGATAATTTGTATTATAGCGACCGTAAATTTGCGAAATGATGACTTTAAACGAGATTCGTTAAAACCCTGCAACATCTACTTTTTGGTTAGTAAGGCAGGCCTCGCTTTATTAAGTCGCTCATACGGCATGACATGCGCGCTTAGTATCGCATCAAACTGAGAGACATACACACCCATAACGGTGATAGTGGTACATACTACATAGAAAGGAAGATGACGTTGCAAAGTCAAGTTATCCGGTTTAATCATATAATGTAGTTGTCATCTGCCGTTAAAGTCAATATTAAGTAAATAAAATATCCCTCTGTCAGAATCTGTGGTGTCCTTTATTTCA
>CAJDSM010110416.1:377-11444 GCA_903981925.1 Ostrea lurida
CCACATTCAACGTACACTCTGAACTCTTAAAACAATTGTATCAGAGGGTGTGGAGTCAGGCAGAGGTTTTTGTCATCTCAAGTTTGAAGTTCAGTTGACTTGCTCACAAGAATCCGAAGTACGCTTGGAAGATATCGATGTTGTACATTATTTGACAATCTGGAAACCAACCTGAAGATCCTGCCTCGCTTTGGGTCGGGAAAAAATTGCGATAAATATGAGTGAGCCCCGAAACCAAGGTAACCCGAGGGGCCAAAAAGTATTAGACAGCCACCTATAACTAGCATCGCAACGAATCCGAAACAACCAGAGTTGTTATTAGGGAAGCATGGATTGGACGGATTATCATGATATTTCTTGGGGGGCGACTTTATGATTACGATTATCATTGTTTACTTCGCCATTTTTTGTTTGAATAAACTAAACTCAGCATCGGTCACCTTTTCATTCGTTGGAGCTGTCCTGCGATAAACTTAAACATTTCTAACCATTTTACGACGAATAAAATTCTTACCGGGAATCCTCGTTCATCATTCAAACGAATCAGTCTCCTTGTACTCTTATTTAAAATTGTTCGTGTTTAATTTTGACGGAGAAACCCCTTACGTTGATCAACACCTTCACTCTGGTTTATAGCAGGTAGGTAGAACGCAATCGTATATTAACGAGTTATTACGCTGATGGCTGGTGGGCCCCAAAATATAAGGAACATTCCATGTGCTTTGTCATCATCATTTCCGATCATAGGTGGCACATACACATATCCGATCGTCCAAGTTTGTACTTCCTCCCACAAGGGAAAGCTTAAACAGCATTTTTAGCAATCTTCTTTGTTTAATGAAGATCAAGAAGGAATTGACCAAATTTTGTAATCCCACCGAATGTTTCACCTAGTGTTAGTGTATTTTTGTTTTAATGTGAAAATTTGGTTTTACTGTTTATAGTGTAATTAAATTCCGGAACGGATTAATTGATAGTTCTGATTATTCATATTTGGACTAGAGGTCTTTAAATTACGGTTAGACATTCAAGGTTTTCAAATTCGGAAGAAGAGAACCACGGAGAGATCAATTTGGAACCATTCTCCGCCGATTTTAGTAAAACTAAAGAAGCAATCAATATCGTCGTTTATGCATATTTTGAAAAGAACCACTTAGCGGAATTGGGTTAACGCTAAGATGTCTCTTGCAAGCTCGCCTTAAGCTTATATCTTATAAGAAGAAAAAAAATCCCTTACCCCCAAAAAAAAGAAAGAAAGAAAAGAGTCATAATAAATAAAAATCGTCACCATACTTAATTCATTTTTTCGTTACTCACCTTCATCGACGCAGTCATACCGAAACTGTAGTACTTGTCACTTTGCTATATACATTTCATATTATAAACTATAGTTGTGAATCGGTTTAACATACTATTAACAAAGACGGCCTTCTAAAAAATTAACTTTTTTTTATTCAACAGAATTTCCAAATTAGCTTTCTTCCTATCAGAAAGCACACTGTACCTCAATTGTTAACACTGGAGGGATATGATTGTTAGGTTTCACACTGTCCATTTATTCTTCGTACACTATTTTCATGCCCGTTGCTAACAATCGTCGTTTTGCGTTGTAGCATCCCATTAGAACCGCAAATTTTTTAAATGCATATGTATAACCCGATTGTAGGAAAGATTCCTAACTAAGCGACTGGCTTGTAGCGAGTGCTTCCAGATGCAGACGAGTACTTAGAGACAACAGAACTTCATATGAATTAATGGCGTTAATATAGACCAGCTTCGTAATCTGCAGGTGTTATTGTGATAGCAATACGTTCATGAACTGCGAATGTTTGATTGACTGACTTAACTTAATGATTCATCCTAATTTATTATATGTAAACACAGAGTGGGCGGCACGTCAAGAACTTTAAAATACACCGATGGCCGAATCGATTTTTATTGAAAACACTTACTAAATAGCGATATACATTTAGGCTTGAAATCGTATACGTAGCTTGATATCATTAAAAACGAGTTTTATAATAAGAATCTATATATATTCAACATAATTAAAGATGAAAAAAATTCCCAAGACATCCACAAAATATTATCTTTATGGCTAGTAGTCAAACGTACCCTGCCAACACTTTCTTCGGTAGAAAGGACACAGTTTAAGAAAAAAGAATGTATCTGCATGAGATAACCCCACCGACTCAGTACGAAAATAAATTCTTAACTTCTTTTCCTCTGGCCTTAATGGCGAAGTGACAACAGAGGGTTTTTACGAACATCAAACAAGATCAATAGGCAATGTAACTGTGAAGTAGAGTGAATCGAAGTTTGATGGATATTACAGTTGAATGAGAGAAGATATTCACATAAAGTAGTACGAAAATTTCATAGTACAAAATCAAAATGTCCAAACTGGGTTTTTGGAATAAATTGCTATATACATTATGAATAACTACAAAATCACTGATCATCATGAGTTGCAAAGACAAGTTCATGTCGCATACTGATAGTTGTACAGACGTCACCGGACCGCTACGAAGTCGGCGCTAACGTGAGAGTGGCTTATAAATCAAATATGGCTAGAACTTTCGCGGCAATGACCAAGCTGCTTCTGTTCCCCCAAAGAAAGATGTGGTTTCCAAAAAGGTGATGAATGCCCTGTCGAAAAGCGTGCTGAGAAAAAAGAGGGAGAGGTGTAGGCGTAAGGCTAGCAATCCCTTACACCATTTTATAAAATAAAAAAACACGACGTAGACTGACAAGAAAACCTATAACCAGAGAATCAATTAGAAGAAGAGAGGATGGTTCCAAGAAGACAGTAACTGGAAAAGAGACGTGTTCTTTCATTGCCAGCCCAACACACGTAGTGTGAATGTGAGACGGTATTCTGCGACCCCAAAAACACTTTACGTAGGGAGGAACTGGCTGCAGGCGAACGTAAAGATCGGGAAGACCTCCTCTACCAGCACAGAAGGGAAAACACTGTGCCCTAGTCTTACGATGAAATGGGAAAATTTACTTACAAACTTGATGCTTCAAGACGTCAGCTCTCAGAAACACAGGATGGGAGCTGGGAATGATGGGTCAAATACAACCTCAACATCAAGTCAATCAGATTAGTCCTATTAATACTCAGGAAGATCAGTAGAGATAGACCCACCATAGTAGAGATGCGGGCCTTCGTACGACAACATACTAAGAAGAGTTCACACCGATAGGCTTACTAGAATGGGAAACCTTGGTAAGTGAAGTATTACTTAATTAAGCTCCAGATACACTCGATCATTTGCCTAAATCACAAGTCAATAGTTTGCAAATTTACGTGCCCGCAATTGGAAAGAATGCTGCAAGAAGACACGAGAATCCCAAGACACATTCTACTGAACCAGCTAACAAGCTCCCATGTAAGATGATAAACACCACACCGCCATCGATCGTCCTTTGTTCAAACAATATAGGAGGACCGGCAATGCCAAGAGTTCGGAAGAGAGAGAAAATCCCTAGGGATATGCAATAAGAATTAAGATATAATGTCGGGACAGGGCAGGAGAATGGAGGAGTATTGGAATGGATCGCGCAATACCCTCAGGACAAGGGAGTGGCGAAAATGATTCCGTACAGCTGACCAAGCCGATAGTCTGCTCAAGGAAATACAATGTGGGTGTATTATGGTGAACACCTCTTTATAACATTGCAAGGGATAGAGTCACATTTAAATTTTATCATCCAGTGATCACCTAACGGACATCTCATTGGTTAGTATAAAAAACACCTTTAAGATTGAACGTGTTCGACAAATTTTCGATCACGTACACTGAACCAAAAGTAATGCTAAATGGACATTGTTGTGTTAGTCCTGTTTAACTTGAAATTAAATTAAATATGTAATATAATCCAGCAACAGTAAATCAAAGATGGCTCCTTAAATATTTTATATCGGGTTGATATGGCAAGTTAACAAAATCACCACGAGAAGATTTGTAATACGGGTACAACTTTATCATCAAATGCGCTGACGCGCATCGATCTACGTGACTGAAGTTTTTACCGTACTTAAAATCCGTGGTGATACCTTGGGCCGATCACGCCGTAAAGAATATAAGTATCATTATATGCATAGTCCACTAAAACAACATCCGATATTCTCCAATGTACGTTATAAAACCAGGTTACAACAAAATAGAATTATTACACTGTTAGACTCTATCATCACAGGAGGGCAGATGCAGAGTTAGGATCTATTGAGTGTAGCATAAGGATGGACCAGAATCACCCAGAGAGGTATTAGCATCTAGGAAATGCGGACAGAAAACATGTAGACGAAGTTCACTCATTCAAAACCTATTCCTAAAAGTTGCTTGAGCAAAACTGAACCGTGTGAAAAAAACTCCACAACGTCGATATAAAGGCCAAGAAAATTGAGAGAATCCACAAAACCACACCCCTATAAAGATCAAGTGACTTTCTTCCAATAAGAACAGACTCAGGAAAACTGGAAAAAACCCAGCAGAGATCAAAGCACACGTCAAACAAGGTGTCTTGCCACTCAATGAATAAATTCAAAAAGAGATTCTATATTTATAATGAGGGAAAAGAAATAGATGCCAAAAAATACTCAGGAATGACCGATAAAGACCTAAATTGTCACGGGCTTGTCAAGAGATACAAAAGCTAATATCGTATATGAGACCAAACAGAGTATTCCTAAACATACTGTCGCGAATATGAAATTGGGTTCTTCGAAGGGCCTACCTAGTAATGGGGGCCAAAGAATGGGTAGTAGCTATTGATATAGCGGACCAAAAGATTGAAATGGATGGATTATTGGAACCTTAAAAATTTGGATTATATTAAAGGTTTACATGACCTTAGGAGTGCATGGGTGTGAGAAATAATAGGATGGGATCCCCGGCATCATATTGGATATCAAATAGACTGACTTTGCTCTCTCCGCCCCCGCCCGCCTCCGAGGAGAAACTCCAGCACGTCTGGACCAGAACGCCGCTCTCACATAGACTCGTTCGTGCGTCCTACTGCTCTCTCATCATCACTGCAATCTTACTCTACCAGCACTTATATACTTATTAATTAAGAAAAAATTATGGCTTATCCAAAATGAGAGTAAATACAGATATTGTTATTATTTACATGTAAAGAACTCATAAGTATAAAACGTGCTTACTATATAATGTTTAGTAATATAGGAGTATGATGAATTTTCGTATTTACGTCAATTGGGTATATTGGCCAACCAATTGTAAATGGCTAAAAAGTTGAGCAAAATATTAAAAAAAAAAAAAAAAAGAAGAGAAAAAAAAAAAAAAGGAAAAAATAAAAGAAATAAATAACAAGAGTAGAGTTAGTTTTAGAATTCATACAAGAGGGACATTTTATCTGTGGTGATAAACTACAGTGCAAGTAATGAATGGCAATTCTATCACTTTTGGTGCTAATTCACAAGCTTTGAAAACTTGGGAGTCAAGAGGTGTGACGCGTTTGTCAAAATCCATACCTATCCAATATGGTAATTATACTGTACCTGTTTTCACAATTCCGATGGGTCTTTTTCATGTAAGTATGCTTTGTAATTAACACACGGGGTTCGGGTAATTGATAGTGCTTATAAATTAAATCATGGTTGTTAATCCCCGGAAAAAGGGATTTCGAGGTCATAATTCATCACGTGGACAATTTCGGAAAGGAAGTAATTAAGCGATATGACATTTCTATACAATATGTTTTTCTTTGAAGGAAGGAATATAATGCAAATGGGTATATAGGCAATCTTATGAGCCAGTGTTTAAAAATAGGAAACCTGGAGGGATTGGTCAGAAATAAAAAGAAGGTTTACCCCAATATACTACTGACATGCTATTCACATTTTAAAAAACACCCCATAAAGAACTTATTACCTTACTGCATATGTTTAATTATAGAATAGCGATCACCTACAGCCGAAAGTAAATTCAGTAACATGTCTCTCCTAGTATCTATACCCTGAATAGACGCTCTAAAAATTGGAAGGTAAACGGACGCAGACGGTCACAATGAAAAATTTCAGAGGGAGAAATAAATAGCCCAGACGGGCTGGGGATGCCTCCAATCATTTGTGTAGTGTATACGACTGTTGTATTTCGAATCAAAAAGTCTTGTATTAGGCTGTAGCCAAGATTAGACGGTATCAATACTCAGGACAGAGTCTTAACCGTAAAATATTTCAGAGATCATTTTTCCCTCCTCTTAGTAGTGTGGTGGATGATTGATTTGAAAGTGGGAACCGATGGATCTAGATAAAATGATTGTATATGGTGTGTTAAGAAGTGGATACGGAAGGGTGAATCGCTGAAAAGGGTCAGCCGAGGTGGAGTGGTGATTTCAGATAGTAGATGAAATAAGGAGGTGGTTGGTGTGTAGACTGCTCATATATACAATCGCTGATAACCCTTAATCAAGATATATAGCTCAATACTCTAATAAAAGAAAGAAAAATCCCATATTAGAGAAATACCGGTAACTTACTGTGCGATCACAATTTCAGTCTACTGAAGAACTAAAAGAAGCAGAAACCTGAAACACTCAAAAGAACCATATCAGATATGGCAAATACCTTGGATGGAGCCTGCCTTTGAATTTTTAGATTTTGACCTCATAGAGACAGCAAACGTTGAATGCGACTTTTCAACTTAAGAGAGCCATTTCAAATAATAATACTCTTCTATAGATGGGTACCTTGTCCAAAATGGAGAGCGAAACCCTTCTTTGTGAAAAAAAAAAGATAAACACCGGACCTACATAATCCTCCACTATAGATGGGAAGGAAGAAAGGTAAATTGATTGAAGGCAAGAAACATGGCCTCATTTGTACAGAAGAACATTCTAAATGTGACGTGGTATTTAAGGCGTAGATACACGTATAGTATGTTTAACAAATCCACACAACAGTTGAACACGCACCGTACAAATTGAAAGGATACAGACAGGTAAACGTTAACAATATCATTCGTTCACATAGTGTAAAAATGAGTATGATAAAAAGAGAAAAAACCGGTTTGTAATTCTACTCCGTGAATATATCCAAAAGAGAAAGGTAAAAGAATGATAACGAACTATAATTCAATGAACCTTATATAAAGAAGACTGGATCAGCGAAGCTGATAAAGCAATAGTGTCACCGAATATCCCTCCAAAATGAAACAACTTACCTAGTGTAGGCTGCAAGTAAAGAGAAAACGGCTGTCGACCTGATAATGTCAATAACCGCAGATTTAACATTGAGAATTGCGCGTGATGTTCCATAGTGTCGTTATATACTGTTGGGTTTTATCCAATCCCTCACGATTTTGCTCACGTCTGTTATGACAACTTATAGAAGGAACCTAACATTCTTTACGTGTATTTATACTTAATACGCGCCAGAGAGGCATGGACAACGTGTCTGACTTTCTCCAACACAAAGTCAGAACATCTCTTAAGTTGGAATTCATCGTAAAAATATTGAATGTCTGATATCGTATGGACCTCGGTGCAGAGGTTCATTACTAAGTTACATAAAATTTTACCTAATTCTCTCTTTAGAAGAAGTGCAGGGGATTCTAGGCATGTGCAGCTCCTATATACATCCTCTCTCTCAATTTGGTATTGTGACGGTAAAGGGACACTGATTTGTCCCAAAACATGGTTCCGAAAGGTAGATACGCTTCCCTTGACACGTTCCTGGAAATTCTTATCTGAAATTGTGTGAGTATAAGAATGAGTAATACTGAACTACATTCTGCAATTAAGTTTTCATGTGTACTAATTCATTATAAACGAAAAGCGCCCGCGTCACGCTCTCTTCGCAATTTGTCGGTCTTATCTGGATGATTTTACTTATTTCAGACAAAAATTGACAGCAACTTTCATAGACATATCGAATGTTTGTCAATTCGTCCGGCGGAGAATATTTACACTCATCTTTAGGAGAATACGACTGTGGGGGTTGAATTATAGAGTTGCATTGGCAATGCAGATTTTGCGCTGAGAGCAACTAATGTTCTCTCGGCATTTTTTCAATATTCTATCCAACTGGGCGTTTCCATTCATCTCAGGGTGGCGTTGTTAACATGAAAGCCGATGCAATACTTTGGATACAATAAACGATATATTCCTGAAATGGAGAATCCCACAGTAGTAAAAGAAAAAACATATGCGCACCGAACCCTTTGTGTTTTTTTACATGAGAAGAAAGAAACAGACCATTACAAGCAAATAGAAGTATCTCTTACAAGCCATAATGCTGCGAGTTGCCATTTAGATAACATTACTAAAATTGTTTTTATTGCTTGATCCTTATTGGACGGAGAAATACCGTGAAAGATGTATGTTACATGCCAATGGATCGATATGACAACTGATGAATTGTGTGGGAGAAGAGGAAGTAAAATTTTCTTTTTCTAAGGAAAGTTGAAAACGATAATGGAATCGTGGTGTCTCATGCATGCCGCCGTTTAATGACAGTATGGATGATATCATTCATTTCATAGCTATCAATTTGGAAATGCCTAAAGTGCATTTTATTGAACTACAAATATGTGTGGATTCTTAAGACACCGGGAGGAAGGTATCCGTCATACAAACAATTTATCGCAGTTAATCATGTGATAACTTCTTTTAAGGAATAGTGGCGAATGATTGGGGCATAAACGGTCCCGTGGTGTAAATAGAGATGGATTCACTAGCACCTAAAGGGTAGCTGATACTTAAGTTGGTCAGGAGTACATTATATGAAAAGGTGGATGCTTCCCACATTACATTACGGTAGTTTTTGTGTTAATCATTGAAAGACGTGTTATAATTGTGCATGTGTTAAAGACCTCGTTGGTATCAAAAAAATTCAAACCTTTTTGTAATAGTTTGACTCACTACTAGTTTTTCTGACGTAAGTGAGAGATGGTGAACAGGTTGGTTGGAACTATTTTGTGTCTCTATAATATAAAAAAAATCTGAGAGGACGAGCCCCACAAGAATTACCTAGGAGAGTATACCATAAAAGCGAACAGGCGCGGATTCCCAAGAGTACGGGAGGTATTGCCGACTAAGAGATTCTTGTTGGCTCCGAAATCCGCCCTGAATGGTATTTCACTCTGAGAGAAATAAAATAAAGAGGTAAAACATGAGTAGACACAAAAGGTTGTTAATTGATTAAAGGTTATCCTCCGAAATTATGCCTTAATTCAATGTAGTTATTTAGGAGCTTGACATACGAATAACCAAAAATCGGATATGTTCGAAGTATCGGGGACTACTATTCAACTATTCGTATTTTTTAGACTGCCTCACAATATCAAAAAAATCATCATTATAATGTATTAATAGTCATATTCCTCATGTAAAATATTTTACAGCGTCTGGTCATGTGTATAAGACGTTTCACCATGGTACGTGTGTGGTATGGTTTCTTGTGACAAAAATAATTCGATATAGATTATGGCCACATAAAATAAAATCCCCATGTTTCCTGGTTTCTCGGGAAATTCCGCATATTGATTTTTTTAAGTCAATAACCAGTGCCATAGTAAAATCAGGGGTTACGGTAAGTGGCCAAGGGATTAATTGGATTGTTGTTTGTTATGTTCCCAAAGAATCGGAGGAGTGAGGGATTTTATTTTTTGGTTGTATAATAAAACCTCAGAAACCGATTCTAAAAATGACTGGACCAAAAAAGTGGACTTCAAGAGGGTCATATTTACTGGAAATCTAATTTCCAATGAGGCGGCTATCAAACCTTGTACTGCTGTATGACGTGAAAATCGAGTGGAAAAATTCTAAAATCTGGTTTGAACGGTACCCAAAAAGATGTGTATGTGATTGGGATACGCCGTAAGGCAAGGGGGATTTTACCCAATTTTGTGGAAAATCACAGGTGGCCAGTGAGCCATCAATATTAGAGGAAAGAGAAAGGTAAAGAATCGGTGTGAACGCTGAACCCAGGAATAACAACCAATTTTGGTTTGAAAAAATCCGGTGAGCCAAAAGGAAATAAAATTATTATAAAACTAAGTTATTAACCAGGAAAAAACAAAAACAAGGTGTATCTAAACAATTTGATAAACAAATTAAGTCAGTTACTGGCTTAAGCCGCAGATGGTAAAATCGTTCTAATAATATGATATCACACAATTCGAAAATGTGATGGGGCTGAGTTGATATTATAGAAGCTTGAAGGAGTTTAACCTGGTTATTTGGAAAGAAAAATCCATTTAAAAAAGTCACAAATCTTTGACCCAAAGAATTGGCACTGAAGTGGTTGCCGATGGTGTTCCCCCATGAGAGCAGTGCCACTGATAAATAGATTGATGTAAGTCCTCTGTGGCAGAAGGAATCCATAATAAAAACTAAAATATTCAGCCCAGCAAATGGACCTTTATAATTCAATAATGTACATGAGGCGGTATTTCTATAATTTCGTTAATATTTATAGGTATTAGTCGAAAATAGCAAATTGCCTTTTCGCCTCTTATACCAGGACGTGCTGAAAGACTTCCCATTCCCAGAACTAAGCATACCCATAGTGGATGTACTCAGTAACATACAACCTGTATAAATGTTACAAACGGTTTTAGATATGTACCTACCACAAATCCAGCCAAGCCATAAAAAGAATCTACCCGCAAACGTTCAGTCTTTTGGAACGTGTTACTATCATAGAAAGTGACTGTCCCTCCATCGCCAAGAATGCCCACCTGCTATCAGTCGGCATATACAGCATCACTTCTTTAAAAAACAGCAACATGTACGTGACGGTTCTAAGTACCTGGAGGTAATAATATAACTCTCTTTTCTGTTACTCATTTAATACTTCAAACCTACCGAGCTTTGTGGACCCCGGAATACATTATATTCGTCATTGGCGTACTAAGTCTCCCATGGTTTAGTTATTCAGTACAATTTCTGATCCAAACTCCACTAAAGCACCTATACTAAATAAAACATGCTTGACGATGTATATCGCATATGTACTTCATACATTATTGAGTCAAAAAGATTGATGTGTATACCGTCAAATCTAACCATTTTTACGACGAATAAAATTCTTAG
>CAJDSM010110420.1:61-13537 GCA_903981925.1 Ostrea lurida
CCCATGCAACTATGTTAATGAAAGTGATTAATTATGTGTTGGATATTAATCGACCACTATAACGACAATCCGTAATGGGAGTAATACAGGGTCACTTTCTATTCCTATGTCTTAGTGGGAAGTTCTTCGACTTTCTGTAATCGATGGGACCGTCGAGAAAATCCGCGTACGCAAGGGAATGCCTTCCGATGATACCCATATCTAGTTGGATCGTATAACATCGTGGCGACGATATTTATCGAAAATGGGTAATAGATGGATGCAAATTTTATTGCGTTGGTACACCTAGCGAGGGAGCACTGCACCAGCTGGAGGCTCCATGGCATTTCTCCTCGTGAGTAGTATCTATTTTTGCTCCGCACAGGAGCTGTATCCCACCCTAGTTATGGAGTATCAAACTCCCGTTAAAATAGGTTCGTTGGGCATAAGCCCCGAAGGTCAGCGGTATGGAGTTTCCTGGCCATACTTAAATCGTTGCGTAGCCCTCCATAGCAGTTCGTATTTCACTTCTCTGTGGTGATTTGCAACTAGGCCAAACTTTAGGTACTACATGTATTTTAACATAAGTCTTAATGCCATTACTAAATCACTAGTCAGCCACTAAATCTAATATATTATGTTTTAGTTACCCCTAGACATCACATATTTTCTTTTTCTCTCGGCTACCTTCCACTAGCGCAGCAGGCACTGCAACGACAACCGAGGGCTCTAATCTTCTCTGATTCTATTTATTATTTTCCCTGAGCCATATTTTATGTCTAAAATAACGTCCTTAGCTAAAATCTAGTGATTGGACAACTGTCGATTATTCTTCCAAGGTCCACGCGCAGATTAATAACTGACCACGACTCTGTCTCCTAATCTGCCGCATTGTACTTCAAACACCTCATTTTGAAGTTCATTTATAACCCAAATTTGTCGTTTACTTTTTGTATGTCGTTAGGATTCTTGTAAGGCGTTTAGAAAATAAAATGATGATTGATTGAATGCGTTTTTTTATAACACTTTCTAGTCAGCAGGTAAGTAAAGGAATCAACTCTTACACCTCCATGTATAAAACCAAGCACCAGATCTCATGTCTCCCACACGTTGAAAAAATATAGTTTTTAATCTCACTTCAGTTTCAGTGACAAAGGTCTTGTTCAAAACCAGGACTGAGGTAGTTGCTTGACTCAAACAAGAATACAGCATCGCTCCGCAACCCAGTTTGTTTCTCCTATTTATGAGTTTGTCTCGAATCAGCAGAATGATATGAAACGCTTCCCTTAACCGAGTTGCCATTGCAATAAAGAGGAGAGAAGAAAGCACACATTATAAGTCATACCCCAGCTCCTCTCCTGAAATTAGAGCACATCTTGTTGGCACATAGAGATATGAGACACTCACGCAGTGTGATTCAGCTAGACCGAATACAACCACTCGTGCTTCAGGTTTTCGTCAGTATACGGCGAGATATATGTCGTCTCTCACCAACTCTCCCTCCGTGGCTGGCACGCTCCGCCTAATTATCGTTGGGTTCCTAAACATATTTCGAATCTTGTTTTTGTAAATAACGAGTGACCTTGACTCAAATCTTTCTCCTGAAGTTGTGCAGTATAACTGGAAGGGTTTATGGATATCGCTAACAGTTTCAACTTTTATAATACACTTATTTGATCAAAATTTGCTAACTCTTGGTTTTCGGCGAAAACAGACCAGCATCTCAAAATGCATTTAAACTTATACAGGTTTTCGACAGAATTATGTAATTTCGGCTGTGCTTCTGTAAGCTAGTTGTTTTCATTACAGATTATATTGTTCATCTGCCGTGGAACCACGAGGACAAAACAGGCCTCGAGAGTTTTCCCCTTATCCGATGAATATGTTAATGTTGTAATTCTCCGGTTAGAGATTCATCTATGAGATGAGCCAATTCTAGAGTAATAGGCATTGATACTTGACCCAGAACTACATGCGTACGTCACAAAATTCGCAGTTCTATTTGTCCTAGAATCCGCCAATCGCACTACCGCTCTCATTAATAACCTGAACAACACTTCGAAATCCTTTAAGCTGGCAGGGTGTGGGCATAAACAGCAAAAATAGAAATGCCCTAGTGCTAGATGTCCAGTTGCGAAAGAGTTATATGATCTATTAATAGACCGAGCAGTGATATCGAATATTCAACACACAAAAGAGACACGATGGATTGTTTTTTCAATATGGCAACCTCGCTACGTAATATAAAAACTTCTACGATTCTTTCTTATCTTTTCTATGTTCTGACAGTGCAAAGGCTAAATATTTTTCTTATGATTTTGAAAGGTACCATCTTATCACATCAGGGCGGTGCATGCGGCTACTCTGGTGGGAAATAAAACACTTTGGAACAAAGCACTATGAGAATCATTATACCACCCTGAAAGTACTGCCATTTCGAGCCAATAAGCGATACTCAGGTATACGGAACGGCCAATAATATTTCACTCTAATCACTTTACTTAGTTTTATGGCACCGAGAAATATTTGATGTGAACACACTACAACTTGTAGATAATTGAATTTGAGTGAAGATATCAAATCTGCCGCAAAACTATAGATTCTTGTGGTGAGAAGTCGGGGTGTCGAAGCGGCAAAGCTAGAAAGTGAGATAACTTCCAGTTGAAGGGCAAGGCCCGCAAAGCTACTGCGCGTGTATACTCACATGGCATCATTTGCAAACCAACCTGGTAAGAGCTTTTACAAACTAGCACCGCCGGACTACAGTCTCTAATGAGTGACAAGCATATCAGACAGAGTTTTGCGGATAATTTGTTAATATCCGTTTTACGAGTACACAGTGACGGGCAACTTGTATGTCAGGTATTCATTATCACTCGTTATCTCACACTTGCGCCTCGGTCTAATTTTAAGTATTCTGGTTTCAAATTGTTAACATTTTACTATATAAAATGTAAAGACCCCTTAAGTTTATATCCACTAATACCAGAAATCTGGCCTGAGCGGCGGCGATAGTGCAGTTCAGCCCCTCACGAATCAATCGCAAGAAGTTTCCCCCTTCCCCACTGCGAGACGCTGCTTCCTAATAAATACGAGAATCTTTATTTCGTCGAAGCCCAATATTGTCACACTCTCCGGACTCGAGTCGTATCCCATGCCCTCCTTGCCCTGTGAGGCCGTTATCCCTACTACTCGAGGCTAGCTTTACATCTCTTTCCAAAGACGTAGATACAAATAGGCCTATATTTTTCTCCAAAAGCGAGTCAATCACTACCAGCCGGCCAATAATGTGTAAGTCTAGTTCACCTACTCGAGACAAGACGAGCGCGAGAGAGCGTGCGAATTCAACTGCTCCCTGGTGGAAATGGCTCTCCCGACTCCTCCCCCACAATGACACGCATAATTACACCATGGCCCTAATGTCCTTCATAATTTATCCGATATAAACTATTACGTAAAGTTAGAAAACACCCAGATGTAGCTAAAGTTAAAAAACGCAGGTTGCGGGACCCTATGGGCCCGAGGGCATTCCCGCCTTCCTCCGTAGGGGTCGGGGCCTCTGGTGGGTCAACTTTGTCAGAACTTAGATCGCCTCACGGTGGGTTTCCTGTAGTGCGCTTACAGTGATTTTACACCTGTCTTTGGCAACCAGGCGTATTATCAGCCATAGCTCTTCACGTTGGGTACCCCCTGAACCTACGAATTCGCGGCATCAGCTGGGGAACTGATAAGCTACACTCCTCCTCCTGGAAGCTCCCCCTGACACAGTACACTTCGCAGTCTCATCACAATGAGCCGGAATCAAGTCAGCTCTCGACGACTCTAAGGAAGAGATCATATACGGCGCATTGCTGTGGTCTCGGTGTAATGACTGAATCATTCTTTCTGTGCTTGATATCATTCTTTAGGCTGCTACCATCTTGTTACAGGCTTCCTCGATATGCATTGTGACTCTGTGCCGAACCGATGTATCCGTCCGGTTTCTCGTGTATTATAACTCACCTACTGCTCTTCGTTCAACCCCCGAGTCAACTTGGGGGGAGGAAGGGGGGCCTCCACCACCCCCTTCATTCTCTCACTTTATCACGAGTAACCTAAGAGGCAAAGCACGGACACACGTTAAACACTCACAATTCGCTCGGAGGAGGCTAATTCACGCGATCTCAACCGAGCCCTCCACCATCTATGCCCCTTACTTCAATGTCAAATCGTCTCCCTATTTTACCCTTTTAATATGGTCATTATATATCTGGCTGAGACCATCATCACGCTTTAAGGACCACTAATGTAACCTGGCCTAAGCCTAGGTGGGGTCGTGCCAAATACAATACTGGAATGTGCACGTTCAATACACCACGCCAGTGTGCCTGGCCCCTCAATACCCGTTCGGAAAATCTGGAGTTGCTGGGGAGCGAGTTGACATAAGCACCCGCTTAGAGCTCATTGTAGATTCCGTTATCATCCAAAAGTAATTTTATCGGATTGTCCGTCCGCCTTAGTTTTATCACAGTCTCGGTATTATGTCTTAGATTAATGTAGGGGGTAACTCAAATATTGAGCCAGAGGTTCACACGATTTTGGAGTTTTAATTCTGAGTCTCTCTGCTGTTCTGGTAGACCACTGCGGCCGAGAACGGAACAAATCTTAGACAAATATTAATTGGACCATCCGCAACCTACCGATGAATCATTACACAAGGATAGCCTTGTATTTTCAATTATTAGAGATCTGTACAACTATAAATTAGAACTTAAAAAAAATGGTTTATATATTATATGTTAATATTACTATTTGGACCTATTGCTCTTGAGGTAACGGCCTAGCCCTTATATCGGAGTCAATTTGTGCCGATCTCTGTGCGCGCCAAGATACCCTTCATGTTTTATGTAGTATGCTCGTCAACCCTTTGAGACGCGCCCGTCCTATTGGTCCCTATTGTATGGCGGCATAGGGCGAGCGGCTGTACACGCTTGGCTGGGTTTACTTGCGCTAGTGCCAGATCTATAAATGACTACTTTGTGGAACGCCTCCAAAATGTGTCTTCCGATTCCACGCCAACCTCTGTCCGATCGCTGCTAGGAACACTTATCAGGCTTTCCATCTACTCGCAGAACACAATGCTCCCCTTCTGAGTCACCACATATATCCGTGTGCCATATCCGTTGTCTGCGTACACCCAAAATCGTTCGTAAACCTTCGCGGGCCTGCGCCCTAATCCCGCTCCCTGTGGGACCCAATGCCCCGATCTATAATCACTTGGTCTTTGGCACCCCTCAATCTCACCAAAAGGTTCTCTAACCTGGTCCCATAACTTATAAACTTACAAGCACCTTGTTACTACTCCATCGACATTCCACCCTACCTTTCTTGTCGGACATTGTTGCTACAGCAGATTAACATCATTCTGCATTTTCTTCGGCCTGCTGACACTCCTACACACGTCGCCTGGCACGAAAAATACTATATCCGTATACCATCTTATTATATCCCGTTAGAGTCGACTCGTTCCCCCCGCTAGATGCGACTTATCTGCTCGCTGCTTTGGATCGGGATCTATGGCTAATCTCCCGCATTACATGGACATACGACGCCGTCTGCACATTATTGGTGTCATGATGAGTCTCCAATTAGTTCGATAATGTGCACCCAGCTTAGCTAGTCGAGTATGTACGTCCCTGCCTTCTCAGCTTCTGATGTATCTTTGTTCTACCTCCCTTTAACTTGTTTTCGTCTCATTCGTTAATTTGCATGTCTTCGCATTTTTATGCGTCTCTGATCCATGTCTGGCTACTTTTCCCTCCCTGCCACGACACCACTATCTATCCACCGAATTTTCCTCTAGTCCCGGCCTGCTCCACACCATGGCCTATCTCAACGCCGATGGGTGGGTCGTATGCCAGTGAGTCCATCAACCCTAGCCTTCTAACGTCACATGGTGCTCGCGCGTCTTTCAGACACTATGCCCTCCTTAAGGGGGCCTTGGGCGCCCTACCCCGGCTCGTTGCTCTTTGGGAGTTGTGGCTTTTATATTCCCGTATCCTTTTACGGGTTCTTATTCCAGCTCAGTCTAATTTCCTCCTACTGCTTCCTTGAGGTCTGCACCTCTCTTTCTATGAGTCAAGTTCTTTCTGGTTTCACATGATTCGATTGTGAATCCTGTCTTCTGCCAGGATATCTAATTCTTCTAAGCTAATACAACTTCACTCCACGCATCTACACCTACTAAAACTAACTCAGGGCAAGTGGCTCCGTATACCCACAGGCATCTTCGTTCGTTATCTATCCTCGGCTGTGATCACATCCGTTCTGTTTCTGCCGAGGGGGGAATTTCTCCCTGCTCCTACTGTCTATCACGCTGTACAACGACTTGTGTGCCTTTCTTTGTACAGCCCAACCTGGCAACGAGCTGTTGCTGTCTAAATCTATCTTCTCATAGTCGGAAATCGTCTGCCTCGACCCGAAGACAGCACCTACCCCATAGAAGCGTGAGATCATCCATTGGGACTCACACTCTGCGGTAACCCCACACAGATAACGGATTCCTAATCGTGATCGAGACGTCACTATCTTCAAAATGTCATCTCTACCACATCGTGACTGAAAGGCAATATCGCTTTATTGGCTGCAACACCATAACTACTGATCGGACACTGCATCGTATAGATCAACAAACTTGTGCACGATAATTGCTGCCCCAGTGTCGCTGGCCCATCGGGTTGCCCTTGTTGAACACAATAAAAGGTAATAAGAACTTGCGATTGTCAATGAACATCGGCCACTCCACAACAGACTCAATGTACACTACGTATGCACAACACCTGGGCAGGACTGACATTTCTCCTGTTCAATGTGTGCACCTCCTTGGCACCGTGTTCCTCCTCGCTGGCCATCTCGGTGACCTCCATCCCTGTTACAATCCTCCGCCACATCGCTGGCCCTCAATTGTTTCCTCCTCATCTCGTTTGTACTGTCGTGCTTCCTCTCTCCTCTCGACGGATTCCTCTGTGTTCGAATCCTGGCCCCTCGGTAGACCTCCACTCCAACTCTGCCCTAGTCACTAACGTCTCAATACACCTCCTTAAATTTTTATACTGATATTCCCTGTCCTTATTCGTGAAGATCTCGCTCTGAAAATATTATACGTCAAATAACCTGCCTTGGAAACATGAACTTGTCAGTCGCTGTAGATTTATGGGACGGAGATGGGGCTCACGAAACGTTCTACTGGGTGCAATTGCCTACAAAGCTATACAGAGCTTGCCGGCTCTCATCCAGTGATCAAATGTCAGACGGACACAGCAAACCAACGGTACTGTGATGGGTTCTCAGATCACTTCATTTATCGGCTTTTAACAATCGGAGTTCTTCGGCAGAGAGTCAGTGTGTAGCGTCTAGTTGCAAATCCGGTTTGTACCAAGTGTTCAAGGGGAACGAAACACAATGTAGCCTTTGGTCTCATGGACGAGTATTCTGAGTTTATTTTACATCCAGGGGAAAGCATAAGATCCGTTATAGCTCGGAGACCAGTCAGACATCGGAAGACATGCCCGGAGTCATATCGACATACTGCAATCCATAGAGGAATACCACATCGATCCATGTTGGGTTGGCATCTTCGTGTCCAGGACAAACAAGAGAGTCAATCAGTCG
The DNA here is from genome assembly GCA_903981925.1 of Ostrea lurida. Classification (NCBI taxonomy): domain Eukaryota; kingdom Metazoa; phylum Mollusca; class Bivalvia; order Ostreida; family Ostreidae; genus Ostrea; species Ostrea lurida. The sequence continues at coordinate 7,691 of CAJDSM010110420.1, forward strand.
ATATGTAACACAAGAAGATATTTCATCACGCTACCGAAAATCTACAGCATAGATGTTAAAAAAGTGCTCGGCCATCTTGTGGTGATAATCACAAAGGTACTCATGTGAGCATCTCAAAATGCACATCACTTAGTAACTGGATCAGAGATCCTTCTCGAAAACTGTCATTCTGAAGACTTTCAGAAATTAAATTCATCGCGTCACAAACCAACTTGCCTTCAGGCGTGTCTCTAAGTCACTCATCATTTACAGACAGTCATGGGGATGATGTATATGTGTATTAAATACAACAATATGGGCTGCGATCATGCAGATGTTATTCTGTGTGGTCATTCCTGAATAGTGTATCTTAAGTAAATGTTTTGTTTTGCAGCCAGCAGTTGAGGTTTATTGTAAGTAGTGATTGAGGCAAATAAAATATCATGTGTTGATCCGTTTTTACATCGAAGAAAAAAGTTACAATAAAGGGTAAGGTTTTACTGTATCAAAAGATGTTTATTGTAAAGTGACCTATTGAGATTAAACTTAATACAGGTCTATATTACTTTGACATCTGTTTAAAAATAATGCACTTGTGCAAGGTCATTAGTAATCCACTTTATAATTTTTAATAATACCCTCCCCGCCAATGATAATAATAATTTTTATCTTTAATCAGTTGAAAAAAATAGAAGCACACATAATAATTTATTTTGACCTTAAAGTGAAAAGACAATTAATGGCTATCACTATATTGATGCCAGACTCTAGCACTGGTACTGATATGGCAGCTAACGTGGTATGAATCGAAGGGAGATAAAGATACTATAAAGCTAGCTACAAAATGGGTTCTTTGTCCACTTATTCTAAAGAGACGAGGTCAAGTGGTTCAATAAGATCGTCGGAGCATTCTGCACTCTTAGCTAGTTTAAATAACTTCATTGATTTTCTCGTTGTGCGAGCCGCTGACCCACCACTATAGGTCCTAGCGCCTATAGGGTAGGGTCACCGCTCACATTACACATGGGTCTAAAAGTATGCTCTGTAAATCAGACAAAATTATTGTTTGCAGTACCTCAAATTTCAAGTCATAAGATTAATCAGTTATAATAAAACAGATGATCGTCCTACAAAATAAGCAGAAAAAGGCATGTAAACATTGTAGTAAAGTGTCGAGTAACATCAACCCACAAGAACCAAAACATTAGTGGTGGAGTGAGCTGGATTCTACATGAGGAAAGGACAACTATATGTAACTTTGCTCAAGTCCCACCCCATAATTAACCTACTGTCTTACAATGATTTTTGTCTTTCTCAATTGCTCCCAAGAAATATGTTTTTTGATTGTATTGATAGAACAGATTTTTTTGGGCGTAGCTCGCCCATTCGTCAGGTTTTTAACTTAGCTGGTTTCCTCTCTGACTTACCATTCAACTCTCGTGTTTGTAATTTGTTTTATAATTTTGCTGAGATCCATGATGATTGAATCCTTAGATGTTTTTGCAAGCTAGCAGAGTATATTACTAACACTTTGTGTAGGATACTTATTTATTCAGATAATCCAATTACTTATCATAGCATTCTTGTTATTCCCTTACTATGAGAAATACTCCTTCTTACCACTATCCTGATCTTATCAAAAACAAATTTTTCAAATATTTCAGGCTGTCATACAGCACTGCATCGGCAGCTAAACAATATAGCCAGCGCACTGCCTGATGAGTGAAAAATTTCTGTCTCAGCTTGGATATGCAAAAAAAGAGAAAACAGTGCACCACAACACGTCACTTAGACTTCCGCAAACAAGTGTCATTCTACCTTCTTTTTTCCCATAATTACTGAATATATCTTCTGATTTAAAAAACACTTCAATATGAAACTCCTACAGTCGTTGTTTTCAAAATTCTCTTTCACTATCAGATGAAAGCTTTCTCAGATGATACGAGTTGACATTAAATAATAGCAACGAAGGTCTCCCAATCCCTGCTAACTCGTCCAATTGCATGTGAAGGCAGCAGAGCACCACCTTGTATCCGGAATCCGGTCCCGTATAACATCGGGACCCACTGATGGCCTTTAGTTTTTTCTTTTCCTATCAGTCTTCTAATTCACTAATGACCTATCTTACCGTTAGTACGAACGAAGCTACGAATCACAACAATATTAGTTAAAAAAGTTGATTGTACACTAGAAAAAGATAATTCAAAACACCAAAATGTACATGTGTCAATCTTTCCGATCTCAGATTCACGGACACTAATAACACCTCCTAACGATTCACACGGTAATAGATCCAGTATCCTAATTCGTAAAATTACTTTCAATCGTATTCATAATTTGTATGTGCATCTCTACTTTTTTTGATATGATCTTTTCCAAGATTCGCGCATGCCAACAGTTATTTTCCACGTTCTCGGATTAATACTTGTAACCACTATTTTTGAAAAAATAATTTCACTATGTTCAGAGATGTCCAGAATCCTACTTTAAAAGCAGAGCTAACAAACACATTTAAAATCTAATAATTTTAGACTTTAAATCTTAAAACACTCCACCATCTATATTTAAAGATATATGCGGTCACAAGGATTTTAGTTCCCTTTTTTTTATTTTATACACTCAATTTTAAACATACAATGTGCACTTGTATGGAATCATTAATAACCAGCACCATTGACCACTCTGGTAATTTCTGGATCTACTTGCTCTCCATTCTGGTCTCCTACCGAGGGTCTCTCGGTAATCGCCCAATATATGATCCACTTAGCCATCTTTAAGGCTTCATGATCCTTTGTGTATTTGATCCCTATCCGACCTAAAGAGAGCCTTTATGCCTGTACCATCCTACTGCAATAAGAATAGCAGCTTAATTATAGATAAGAACAGCCCATTCATGTCCCTTACCTGCATCTTTTGATTTTCAGCAGGCCAGTTTAGTGATCTATTCTAGATTTAACGTCTACCCCAGAGATATAAAAGCCCATACCGTGCAACGCTGATGTTTACCTGTCTGGATATTTGGCCATCTTTTCTACTTGACTCTTGCATCACAGGCACAGTCAGTGGCACCCGAGTACGATTTCCTTATCGCTTGTCATCGTCGTTCACTAAACAGATTTACAGTCCTCGGATACTCGTCTCGTCTGGGACCTTCTACTCATGTTCACGTTAAAGAAAGGGACAGATACCCAGATATATGTACAAGTCTGTTATAATGTTTATAAGACGAATCTCCGCAGAATCGATAGAGACTCTAGTATTTTCTTTCAACCTGTCGTGCTCATCACCACAAAACTGGTAATAAACCAAAGATTTCAGTTTCCACTCCAATGTATCCGATCGTAGAGTCCGCCTATTGTTGTAATCCCGAAAAACGAATTCACAAGCAAACGAAAAACTGATCAGTACCTGAATTGCTCCTAATCTGAAAAGGTCCGCCTCTGTTGTTTGATTGGCCTTGTATATCAAATAAATAATGCAATCTGCAGATTGACCTCTGACGTGATCTCCTCTATACTGTGGATGTCTGATCAGATCTCTTTCTCCACCGCGACCGTACAAAATCGGAGGATGCGGTGGAAGATCTAATCTTTTTCTTAAATTCTATAGATTGTCAAATAATGCCAAATTACAATTTTAAATAGACAATTAGGTAATAATGTAAAATGTCTAGGGCACTACCGTAATAAAAACATGAAAGTCTAGAGTAATGATGCAGAGCTGTCACACAAATAATGTTTATATATAATGCAGAAAACGACACACAAAAATAACAAATACAGATAAAAATACTGAGTCCTTTCGTCAAACAAACGAGTTGCAACAAAAATTCACAGATTCATGAAATAAAATTATGCCACGTATGGCATTCCATATCAATTGCAAAGACTTACAATCAGCCTGGTACATCTATTCATTTCTATGTAAACTGTACATAATGATAAGAAAGGAAAACGTCGTACACAGTACGCTGCCCAAATAATAATTTAGTTCAGTTCATAAATATTAACAACATGCAAAGAAAGGTAACTCTATAAAGTTAAAATAGATATAACAAAAATCTTGCATACAACAAACATACTTAAATAAATAAATTCGTAACAATGAATGCTGTATCCTCAGTGTTTGCTAGAAAACTAATCCTGCGGACAGGATGAATAGCGTCCAGAAGGAAAACTTCAGTCTGTCGCTCGAGGATTGAGCTGAAAGAAAATAAAATTGTCAACAAAGGCTCGGAAGATTATATGATAATTGTTGTTAGGTCCAAACATGGTTAATGTAATGCATTTGACCTATGATAATTCCATGCAAAATATTATATTATTTACATTTACCAAAGATGAAAGGAATATGCCGATTCCTGATTAATTTAACTTTGGCGAAATGCATGCATCTTATATGTATACATGCACAATGCATGCATTTCGCGCCCTCTCCTCCACTCGAGGTTGGAAAGAAAACAATGGTGTCAGCAAGTTTTGACATCAAATTCCTCGACTGAAGAATTAGTAAGGACCAAGTAATATGTGAGCTATTGCTTATGGAGGATACCCCCGCTCTAAGGTAAATTTGACTCAGTCAGTTAACAGGAAGTTGACAAGCGAAAGGTCTAAACTCGATATAACGCGGTAGAGTACCCCTAAATGAAATAATATACCAACTAGTAAGTGGCTGTGATATGTAATGCGACAAAAATATCTGTTTCGTACGGACAGGTGTACATGTAAAACAGTATACTTCATCTCATTTTGAGCGTNGTTTCGGACGGACAGGTGTAAAACAGTATACTTCATCTCATTTGGAGCGGAGGTATAATTAGATTAAATTCACCTTGCTACATCATGCATAATATACTACAGTCATGGATAATACCCTACACTCATGGATAATACACTACAGTCATGGATAATACCCTACACTCATGGATAATACACTACAGTCATGCATAATACACTACAGGGTGGTTAGATTTTAGCAATTTTTTTCCGGAAAAAATTTCTCGGCTAACCCTGCTACACTTCATACAAACCTCGGATGTGACTGGAGTAGGAATATGTACCGATTTGTTACATTTCTTCGCCGGAAGTACCTGTTTACTCTTTTCCACTCCGCTTCGGCTACAAACGACCTTCTCGCTGTGCTGCAGTTTCGCAAATGATAGACTTGGCATTCACTCGGTGAATAATTGTAAGTTATCTGCAACCGTTGTCATGCTGATATAACGCGCATTAGTAGAGACAATGAATTGGATAATATTTTGTTTTGAATACCCAATATGACAACAATTACATCCGAAGTCAGTGTGCGAGGTATGAGCCACGCAAGGAGTTCCGAGTGTCAGGGAGCCTGGGGACCAGGCTAATTTTAGTTGGTGCGACAAAGAATCACAGGGGCTCGGAATAGACGGTGTCAATTTTTGTTCGTAATGAGCCAATGTAAAAAAAAAATCAAGAAATAATATGGAAAGAGGTGTTCTGTTTGATCGACATGGAGAAATGTATTTCTGTACTCTAATAACTTGATGATCGTGATGAATAATGATGACAAGTTTGTCGCCGATTTACTACATGCAAGTTCCATTTATTAAACGAACACAGACTCATCTCGCCAAAACAATGTGGATGGAATGAAATTTGCGATGTTTTATTTCAGACTCGTGTGATTAAACAATGAACTTGCGTTTTGCACCAGGCTTTGTCCCAGCTTTGGACGGAGTTGTCGCTCCTGCTGAGGACGGAGTTTTCGCCCCAGCTTTGGACGGAGTTTTCGCCCCTGCTGAGGGCGGAGTTGTCGCCAACTTGTTACCTGTAAACATGTCACGATCCCGATCTGTAAAAAATATAAAAATATACGACGAGAATGGACAAC
>CAJDSM010110478.1:0-12547 GCA_903981925.1 Ostrea lurida
ACGGGCTATAGCTTTTACGTATAGCACAATTTAAAATACTAAGTTGGTTTCACTCCGAGAGAAAACGTTTCAAAATTCTGATTACATACATTTTAATTACACACCAACTTCTTCTGAAAAATACAAAATGTGAATTACATTCGCCAACCAAACAACGTTATGCAGCGTCAACAACGACGAGATTAAAAACTAATTTTCACTCGCCATGTGCGACAGGATTACATTTGTGCCCACAAATTAAAATTACTCTTATATATGTGGTGGTAATTTGCACCGAATATTCATGCATGCTCTTGTACCAGGTACATGAAAATAAAGTCTAGCTGCTACAACAGACTTCATCTGTTCATCGATCTACAGACGCAAGTATGTTTCAGTCCGAGAAAATACGTAAATATGAAATAATTATAATAGATTAAATATGTATGAAGCAAATTTCACCAAGGCTTACGCAACTGCTTATTGATTCACAAGGCTGGAAAATTCCCAATGGCTATGGAAGTTAAAGTATATTATGTTAATAATCCTACGGATCGCTATATAATGACCTATTTGCGATTTCAGAATTATCCTAAGTCATAGCTTCTTATAACTGAGAAAAATGCATCTGATTTAGCTAACATAAGTTAAATAAATACAATGGTTTGACACTATCTAGATAAAAATGGATGAAAAAATTAATTGGACATTTATTGCAAACCTTTGCAAACAACTGCTCAAAGACCATTGTTGGGGCATTTCATTTAACAGTAACGAAATATGCTAGCTAAGAACTTAAAATGAAACAGTTAAATATATGCGTTAACAAATAGTGAATACACCAAAAAAATCCTCAGTGAATATTGGAATCTTATTAAAATTCTAATAATAAACAATAGTAATGAAAATGCAAATATTCCACCTTCTCCGTTGACACATTTTATAGTAATTACAGAACGTATTCATTTAAGCCGAAAATCGACTCTATCAGAAGATGAGTATCTAAATTCAGAGACCCAGATATGCTTTTTAATGAATTAGATTTTAAAATTCTCTGATTACCGAAATATCAAAGCAATTGCTCAACTCATAATGTTAACAAATCGCAGTATTGATAGATTTTCAATCATATGCTTAAATTTGGAACAAAATTCACTACTTGGCCAGTTTAAAGAAATCTTCACAACTGTTGTTAGTTACTGGAAAAATATCCCCAGTCAGTCGAACGGATGACTTTATTACCAGTTCTCCATAATCAGGTGACGATAAGTTCCAACACACATGCTGAAATACTAAAACAATACAATGGAAACCTTCAAAAGCATTTTATTCAATGATTAGATGCATCTTTAATAAAAACGAGTATAACGTGACTTCAACTTGATATTACCAGAATCTGCAAAAGAATCAGATCATAATGTCTTATATTAAGAAATATTATATATATTGTCATAAACAAGAACGAAGGTATAATAATGCTTGCTTGTTGATTATTCGAAAGTGCTTGACACCGTGATTCATTCTCGGCTTGAGAAATACAAACTTTTAAAAATTATGCTGTCGAACAAAGTTTTCAATCTGATCAAAAGTTATGTTACGTCACAGTAATTCTTGTTTAAGATAACAATTCACAAACTAGACATACTCTTAATCATTAAACTCGTTGCTGAAACAGATGATTAATTAAAGTCCTACATTTGTTTAAGTTATTTTCACATACTTGCCAATACTTAGAAATACCCCTGATCCCTTATAACTGAATATAAAGTGGTAAAGAACTGTACTTATGTATCTTGATGATTTTTCTGTTCATCTTTATCCCAACAAAACAAGTCTCAATCTAAATAGACAATATACAATCCTTTTCGCAACTGATTGAGTGTCTGAAAGTGAATATTACTAAAAACAAAATTTTCTCAATATTTAATAAGCTGGTCGTTTATATAAAAAAAAGAATTTAAATTACTGATCATGCATTTAGAATGTCGTTTACTTGTATAGACATTATGGTCTTGGGTTCTCATTAGGCTCTGTTTACTCTTTTCAATATGCTCAATATGATTGTTTAAAGAGCATTGAAGCATTCACTTTTAAGCTACATGAAAGATTCCTGTCATTTACACAACAATTGTTACAAAAACTCTTCCACTGTAATTTGATCATACTAATTAAACCTATTTATATTTATGGTGTGAATATGGGGAAACCCTTATACGTTCTTGGTATTTTCATCTTAAACAAAACTCCTTGTATGATTACTTTACTCGATTAAAAGCGACGAATTTAGACCATGAGATTTGTAAGCAATATTTAGAATGCACAGAAAAATTACAAATTTCTCAACATTATCTGAGCTCGGTAGACCCCTCTGATCATTTTATATAAAAAGTATTTTCAATATGCACATAGATATTGAAAACCTTAGACTCCTTCATTTCCAATTACTAAAGCATGATTTCACAAAGAATTAATCTGCAATAACAACATACCATCATGGTATGAACATTCAGTACAAAATTACAGAATATGCATATACAAAGGTATTTTTTTGTAGCAAATATGAGAATAATTTTAAGTGCATGTAAAAAATTATATATTCAATTCTTGAAAAGATGACTTAACTCAGACTATCACAGAGTGGTAAACTAGTAAATGCTAAGTTAAAAAACAATTTGGACTTGAACAATATTACTTTTGTCTCATTTGAACAGAGAAATTAAATGTAATTGCTACATCTGCTTTCCATAATTATACAATTGAAAAAGTCGTTTAATGGGCATTTCCTAAGAGGATCAAACGCCTCTGCACAAAATGGTTACTGGACATTATTAAGATGGAAACATTACTTTTTGAGATGTTCAAATTATAATTGTATGTAAGAATATAAATCATTATAACTACCATTTTATGCATCATGCGCATTCGACAAATATTGTCTCTTCCTGATGCTCAAACCGAAATGTTGTGAAATCCGAATACATTGAAGTAAAATCTTTATAAATAGTATCAATGTAGTTGCCAAAGATGGGGCCAAGATTATGATGATGATTATACTAAAACTATGCTCGTTAATTTTCTTTAATTTGATTAAATGAAACAAAACTACTTGTGTTTCAACTGTGAAACATATTCGAAATGCTCTTCTGCTGTCTGTGAACTAGCTAAGAATGCCTTGTAGATGTATTTATCCAACTTAATATACAAAAGAGAGCAATTTCTTTTTGTCCTCCCCATTCATATTGATGTAATATAACTACTATGACTGATATACGGATGTATGTCAGTTACATTAAATTAATTAGTTGGCATAATATGAGTCCCCTAAATCTGCATCCTTAACGTGGTATCTTGTGACAATGCGGAATTTACTTTTTAGAATTTCCAGTTATTTTCATTAATATTTCCTGACTGCATATGATTACAAAGGTGCTTCTTAGTCTATTATTTTGTTGAGAACATGAACATTTTACAAAAACTTTGTACAACTCAATACTTTGTAGCACACCACTATTGTATGATTAAATGGAATATACCTGTTGTTTAAACAGTGTGCTAGATATGCATGTTAATTGTATTGTAATAATAATGAGTTGCTTAATTGCATTGTCACGGGTATCTTTTATGCAATGCGGAAGTTGAATTTTTTATTAAACTATTCTGCTCTTCGCATATAGGATACAGGTGCGTACTTCTTTCATTTTAATATTTGTTGCATGCATGAAATATTATACAGTTTGTACAACCCTCAATGATTGTAACTCACCTATATCAGTTTATGTGATGTACATTGAAATGTACTTGTGTTTTAAAGTTACCAATCATTATTGTTATTGTTAATGCCTGAAAGGGCCTAAGATTTGATAAAGAATGCTATCTATCATATTGTGACTGATTTGTTTCATACCTTTGCTTAGACTGTACATTTCCTACTAGATTTGGATACGGGGTAAATCCCTGTTACTATTATTTCGACTAAGGGGCTTACGTGGGTGTGACCGGTCAGACAGAGGATGCTTACTCCCATGGCACACCTATCTACTCTTCGCTTTGTCGGAGGTCACGTGTTGCCTTACACTGATTTGTATTGTTTCTTTTTTATTATGATTACGTTTGACACATTGTTAACTTCGCCTTTTTGTATATGGATGTAACTCCCAAAGGAAGTAGCATCAACATCGATCAAATCATATATATTACCGTACGGTAATATTACGAGGTATCATCCGAGTCACGAAATACTACGACTGAAAACTTTCAACGATCACGACTACATAAAAATACATATAGCATGTAAATGCACCAAAACAAAAGACAAATGATATAAATATCGCAAAAATTATCAGCTGATCTACACGCTTTCTCTCTATCCAAGATGGCGATATACACGACGTGACGTCACATTTGGCGCTGGAACCGACTTTTTCAAAAATCCGTTCAGGTGTGGTTTCGAGTTTTTCGCTAATATCTCCGTTGATTCTGCTTATAACTTCGTCAAATTTTCAGTACACTTTTAATTGAATTAGGTGTTTACTCTGCTGGAAAATCGAATTGCATTGCATAGACCCTTTAAGTAAAATATCCAAATATGAAGCAGATCTGTAAGATTCTGTGGTGTCCTATATTTCGAGTTCGTCAGGATATATAAAATGGGCATAATTGTGAAAATTATAATTGTTAATTGATAAGACATCATCTATATTTATATACGTAAGGTTGAAAGACACATGTCTCACATTACCATATTTTACTCATGTGAACATATCCCATGTGATATCATTTTTTTGAAAGTTAAGAAAGATCAATATTTACATGCGTTTGAGAAATGTTCACATTGTTTTGTTGTTTTCTCTAAACCAATCAAATATTTGTAATGAGTGGATAATTAGCCTATTAGTATTCCCTTCCAATTTCATGTGAAATATTCAAGGACTTATAGGAGGTACTTTATGGCATTCCATTAATATCATCGCAGTTAAGTTCAAATGTTCAACACGGGTATAAAATACATATGGAGTTTCTGTTTTGCGTATGCTATAGCGGAGATTGAAGCACTTTTCAATCTTAGGTAAAATAACTCTCTAAAATTGTTCCGATTTTCCGCAATCACAAAACACGAGCATCTATCGTCAGTATCGGAGAATATGTAGCAGTTGTTAAAGGATTTTGAGTATTTACAATAATAGTTTTTCATTAAATGATTAAATGACTCATTAAAGACTTAATTTAGTTTGCGAATTTGGTACCGTATATGATTTATATTACTACACTGTACCACTTCCATACCACTCATGTCATTCGGAGAAATATCTGATTTTCATTCCCTTTGTTCACAGCGAAATGCAGGACAATCAGTGGTGTTCTGGATTTATTTTTAACCAAACTGCGAAGGAGTGTCAAAGCAAGAGAGACGATTTCAAAGTATTCCTCTGACAATCGTTTCAAATTTGTAATACTGAATTCAACGCCTCTACTTTTTATTTTTCGTACCACAATTGTCATAAATCATATTTTCGTTATTAAAGCAGTATGTCCAGCAGGATACAGAGGTCTAAACTGCAGTGGCACGTGTCTACCCGGGTTGTATGGAGTGGAGTGTCAAATGAAATGTCCACCAGAGTGCAAGATTACTTGTCAGCCTTCGACAGGGAAATGCGTTCATACTATAAATTATTGTATTATTGTACATTTTTGTTTTAAAAATGTAGAATTATTTTAAGGAACCACATGATGAAATATAATAAAATGAATAAATGTAAAGGCAAAGATAACGAACAGTGATCAATCTCGTAAATACTAAATAAAATACAAAAACAAGAGTTGGGCAATGTATCACAGTTGGTGCGCTCGCTATTTCAAGAAAACACAGTTTGTGTTGCTTGCTGCTTTAAACTTATGTGACATGTGTGTATAATTTATTATTATGGAAATTTGTCAATGTCATATACTTTTTGATTTTCCCAAATAATCGAAATGGAATGATAAATCACTTCCAAAGGCACATATCTTATATAAATATGCAATGTTTGATGTGTTTTTTTTTAAGGAATGTCCAATGTTTGGAAGTGAAAACCAAAATTATAATTCCTAGTTTTTACATATATAGCATACGAGTAACATTCAAAAAGTATTGTTTATAGTGGTAGAGCAATTCAACAAGATGATATCATTTCAAAATCTATGTTTGATTGTACATGTATTTGACAAAGTGAATGGCAATAGGACATTTGTATAGAGTCCATAATACCATGTGTATCAAACCTTCCCTAATATAACACAAATCAAGAGTTATGCAAACACGGACTCTTTGACACACCAGAGGTGGGATCAGGTACCTTGGAAAAGTAAGCATTGCTTGTTGATTGGTCAAATCCTTCGCGATCCCTTTGTCCTCAACAGTTAAACGGAGTAGTCTGTAGTCAAATCAATTGATGAAAAATTGCTTGACAATTGATATGAAACACATCAGACGACATTTGAATAACTGGTAAGCCATATTGGTAAACTAAATCAATATAGTGACCATAGAATTCACTAAATGCCACCTTTGAACTTGATTCTTGAAACCTTTAAAGAACAACTTGTTATAAGTAGCCTGTCTTGATTTAAAACCTGGTCATACGCATAGCAAGGTCTTGCGTATGGAATACATACAGATTATATCAAGGTGACGGCGAAGAAGTATGGGAAGCTGTAAATGTATAAATGAAAGAACAACAAGAGAAGATGATGTCGAGAGAGGAAGAGAGAGGAGAGGAGAGAAGAGGAGAGAGAGAGAGAGAGAGAGAGAGAGAGAGCCTGAAAATGGCATTACCAACATTTGTTTATATTTAGAAAAAGCACACTAATGCTGAAATGCTGCACATTTTATTTTTATTCAATTCTCAATTATTCTTTGAAAGTTGTTAGCATTAACTTCAAGCACCTTACATGAAGTGATTCAAATTGTTTGGTTACTATCACGTAGTTTAAATCAAAACAAAAACCAATATAAGCATGTAACGCATATGGAGTATCTACTTTCTGTATACTATAGTCTATATGGAAGCATCATTCGATCTTAGGTTTGGATAGCTTTTTAACATTGTTATGAATTTTAATATTAGTACATTTGCCCCAATGACATGGCACAGAACACGGATAAATATTTCAGTGTTGTACTGGATGTATTTGCTTTTAAAGAAAATCGAATACTTGCAAAATACAACTTTAAAGATAACGAAAAGTGATCATTTTCGTAAGTCCCCAATATAATACAAAAACAAGAGCTGGGCAACACGCACTATTTATTGTTAATTCTTTGATTAACTATCATTTTACGTTCATTTCTCTTCCGCTAATTAATTCATTTTGGAAACCACACTTTATGTTCTTATTTTTTTCTTTACGATATCCACAGAAATAAACAGATCATCAATGACGTCCTGTGTTAAACCCCTGCGAAAGATACATACATGTAGATATAGAAATGTGCCCTATGTGATCAGCACCATAACATTTATAAACTATGAATATGGAATACATAATTCGAAAACATATTTTTTGATTGATATCAAGGTATTTGTTTTAGGAAATCCCATTACATCGCTGTCAGACGAGGAAAGCACGCTTGCATATGCTAAAACTACTAGTAGTGTATTTGACTTGTTATCGAAAGGTATAGTGAATGATTACTTGAATACATCTACGATTTTTTGTAGAAAAACTTTGTCAAAAGAAAACAGATTTTATTCTTAAACATCTACTACTAACCTCTTGATTCTTCAGTTTATTTTATTGCATGGTGAAGAAAAGATAAACCAACATATACTTATCTCATAAAACCCACACAGAATACAAAACTGGTCGAAGGACAACCACATAACTATTTCAATGATGACATATATGTGTAAATATTCTGATACAAGTGATAGGGATACTTCTAAAAGAACTGAGGAAAAAAATGTTTGAACACTTTCAAATCAATATATTTTTTTTTTATTTTAAACCCTAAACTGTATGAGAAACTCATATAAAAACAAAATAAAGCGTATTTTGGGACACTGCATGTCTCACAATCCCACAATTTACTTACTTGATGGGCTATAAAATATTCCGTAAGTTATATTAATTCTCTCTTGGATTAGTGTTACTTTTGAAGATGAAGAAAGATATACATTTAGATGGACTTGAGACATGCTCATGTTGTTTTGTTATTATCTGTAAACAAAACAAGCATTTATACTGAGCAGGTAATCAACATATTGATATTCAGTTCCAATGTTATGTGTAAAATTCAAGGACTTACAGGAAGTACATTTACTGTGTTTAATAAATATCGAAGTTTAAATTGAAAAGTTCAACATATGTATACCATGCATATGGAGTTTCTGATTTGCGTACGTTATAGCGGAGATGGAAGCACCTTGCCATCTTAGGTAAGATAGCTATTTGTTGTTTCGAATTTCAGCAATTAAAAAATATGGACATATACATTCAGTATCAGAGAGGATATATCATTTGCTAAAAGAAAAAAAAATCCAAAAAAAATATTCACAATAATAATTTCTCATTAATGCATGATTGATCATCACTAAAATCTTGATTTTTACTCTGCGACCTACGTCCATTTTAATACCATTCAATGTGTTTATGCAGAAAAATGTATCATTTTTCCTTTTCTTTGTTCACAGCGAAAAAAGGACAACCATTGCTGTTCTGGAATATTTTTTTACCAGAATGCGAAGGAGTGTGAGAGCTAGAGATACATTTAGTTTTATAGTATTCCTCTAACAATCGTTTGAAATTTGTAATACTGAATTCAACACATGTAATTTTCAGTTTTTCTACTATTATTGTTATAAATTATATTCACGTTGTTCAAGCAGTATGTCTAGTAGGCTTCAAAGGCCTAAACCGCAGTGGCAGGTGTCCACCTCGACAGTATGGACTGGAAAATCAAATGAAATTTCCACCAGAGTGCAACCTTACTTGTGAACATTCGACAAAGGAATGTGTTCATAACGGTATGAATTATTGTATCATTGCGCAGATTTAAAAAGAAATTGTAAAATCATTTAAGGTACCACTTAATGGAGTATTGTGTAATAAATAAAGAAAAAGAAATATACCAGAGATGATGTGCTTGATGATGGTGACTCCAACAAAAACATCGTTTAATTTTGAATGTTTTAAATCCTCTATGTGTCATATGACTATAATTCAATAGTATGTAAATCTGTTCATATTATATGATTTATAATCCCCCCAAATCGGAATATGATGGTAAAATCCTACCAACGACTTATTCATCAATGTACAAACTGTGGAAGCGGTATTGAATAATCTAAAACATAGTTTGTTTTTTCATATATATGAAAATGTAAATGGAGAATATTACAAATGATCATTTACAGGTGACGATTACATCAACAGCATTATATCATCTTACACTTTCTCTTTATATGATTATTTGATAGTATTTGATAAAGTGAATGACAATAGGAATTGATAGAGAACCTTTAATGCAATGTGTATCACACCCTTCAGTTTATAATGTTATGGAAACTGTCATCATATTAACTGTATGACTATTTTAGGGAATCCTATAAGTTCGATGTCCAAAGATGATAGCAGTTATAAATATTCCAATGCAGCCAATACTTTATTATGTTCCCCAAACAAAGTTTGGGAACATATTGTTTTTACTCTGTTTCTTATTATTATTATTATTATTCTTCTTATCTCCGGTACTTTTTTGTCCGAAGTGTTCTCAGAACCTGTACATGGGATCGATATGAACCTTTTTAGGATGATAGTAATATCATCTGAAGGTGTTCGGAACGATATCATTTTTCTGAAAATGCATGCACGTGCGTTGCATTTTTGGCTTCCTAACTTCGGAATCAGTCTAACTTTTTTATTCTTCAATTAAATCATTTGATATTCACAAGGTAGTAGAACTTGAGACCCTTAATTGATTTGGTATGATCAAAATTTCGAATTTGCACGTGCGTGCACGTGTGCTGCATTTTGATTGGATAATACAAAATCGCCTGTAACTTTGTTATAAATTAAGATAATGAAATGATATTTACAGCATAGGTAGACAGTATAAAGTTCTACACAGTGATGTTAATAAAAATTGCAAACGCGCATGCGCATGCACGTGCATCGTCTTTTAAAGGTCCAATTCTTTGATTGACCATAACGTTTTTGTTTCTTGTTGAAATCATTTGAAAATTGATATGTGAGTACATCTTGAGTGTCTTAAAGGAGGGTTATAGTCAAAATTCCATTTCAGCACGTGCATGCGCGTGTACTGAATTCTGATTGGACGATTTTGAAATTGCCGTAACTTTCTTAAAAATGATCCAAACAATATCAAATTAATACTGGTAGTATATCATTGAAACGTCTTTGAATGGTATCAAAAGTAATTACTCTATCGTACTCGCGTGCGTGCACGTGCATTACTTTTTCGTCATTTCTCAGATTATACAGATACTGAGATGGCCATAACTTTCGAATTAAAGACTGAAATCAATTCAAATTTTTACTGTAGGTTTATGACATAAGTGCTTAAAGAATGGTGTCAAGAAAAATTATCTTTATCAAATTTGCGTGCACGTGAATGCGCGTGCATTGTAATTTCTGATGTTTAAATTGTATTAACTACTCTATGAGATCTTTCCATTTGAATGAAGTTTTGAAATGTATATTTCAGATATGTATTGGGACTCTTTGTTAATTGGTGATGTCAAATCATTATCCCGCACACGCTCGCACGTGCGCTGAAATCTGATTGGATGATATCCGTATGTACATATCTCTCTCTTTAATGAGGCTTTTGGAATGAAATTTGGATCATAGGTATATGCTGCAAAAATCTACAAGGGAGATTATTATTGTGGAAAAATGTGAGCGCATGCGTGTATATGCACGTGCAATTTCCATATACATATTTCGGGCTCTCTGTTCCATGTCTTTACTGAACGTTAGAAAGTGGTGTCTCATGTACAGATTGGTATGGTAAAAATCGCTTGCATTAAAACAAAATGACACCATTTGCTGAATGGGGAATGTTTGGGGAAACATCCGTAACGGTCCCCGTTACAATTAGTACTAGTTTGACTTGTCTTGAAAGGCAAAGTGAATGATTATGACAATAGCACGTCTCATACTACGAAACCTGATTTGAAGAAAACCAACGTTTATTCCTGAATTGTTACTGTCATTATTATTTTAGGATAGACTGTGATTTTACTTTTCATTATTTTAATTTATATTTTAATACGCGCCTTCAAGAACGAAGAAAGACCCCAATCAGCTGACGAAATCACGCCTTCACTGGCGTATCCATTGTATGAATGTATCAATGATGATAACATTGTACCTCCCATTCCAGTCAGTTGAATCAGATCAATGCTGACTGAGTAAGTGACGCTGTTGATCGATGCCATCAAATTACATGGGTTTCATAATTTCGTGTACATCAATGTAGGCCTTCATTCGATGGAAGATGCAAAAGGATCTTCTTATGCATGTTTATCATGGATTCCATCTTGCTCTGCGTTGTATCGAAAAGTTCTCTTTCTCCGTAGTTGATATATTCTTGTATGATGATGCCATAAAGACAAGCAGTCATCCCTATTCTTCTTGAATTGTGAAACCACACTATCTTCATCTTCTTAAACGAATGTTGGACTTTAAGAAGGCTACGCATAGATCTATGGTTTTAAGGTAACAGCGATTTATCACGGAAATGTTTTTAATTTTACTGATAACATATCTCAATATGAAATGTTTCCTTCAGATTTATTAGAGGATGAAAAATTAAACAAGGAGCGCTCAATGCATAAGTAAAATCAAATAAACTAAGAGTCAGATATGATCTATCTCGTTTAAAGTCATTGTTTCGCAAATTCTACTGTCGCTATAATGACCTTGTTTGCGTTTACAAATTAACACTAAGTCATATGTTGACTGATTTGTTTCATACCCTTTGTTAGACTGTCATTTTCCTACTAGATTTGACTACGGGTAATCCCGTTTACTTTATTTCGACTAAGGGCTCACGGCGGGTGTGACCGGTCAGCAGAGGGTGCTTACTCCTCCTTGGCACCTGATCCTACCTTCGCTTTTGTCGGAGGTCCGTGTTGCCTACACTCGATTTTGTAAATGTTTTTTGGATTATGATTACGTTTGACACAATGTTAACTTCGCCTTTTTGTATCTATAGGGTCTGTAAGGCTCGTCATGTGACTTACGAGATATACCGTGATTGTTTACTTCCGGGTACACGGAGTAGTGAATATGATAAATATAGTGTTATCATAAGTGGATAAACAATTTTAATGGACAGGAATATCAATTATGAATTGACATAAAGATTTTTTTTTTGTATAGATCCCACAGATGAGAGTCTTGCGATTTTGTATTTGAAACTGAATTGTATTCAACCAAAATGAGTTTAGATTACCAAAATGTACAATATTTCTATCATTCCTATCTATCTTTGTATGGTCAAAATTTGTAAATAAATTCTAATGTTTGTCTCTAAAAATTAACTTTGTTATCTAATTTGCAAGGT
>CAJDSM010110496.1:0-10687 GCA_903981925.1 Ostrea lurida
AATTTTGATGTACAACACTTTTGCAGTGAAAAATGACATGAAATCTGATTATATCATACATACTGAAAAGTGGCCATTTCCAATAGTCTGCTGGTTCCGTACTATAGTTCTTTTTTCATAGCGAAATCATTTATTTCATTACTGTCAATGTTAGGTTGTTTCCTAACTGGTGTTGTTTAGGATTGTGTTCATCATACTTGTGTTTTTCTCCGCGAATTTCGAGTCTTGTGTTGGTGAGTTGAATAGGGTACCTCCATCTACGACTTATACCTTTGGAGTGGTTGTTGTTCATGTCCAGAATATTTTCCTCTATGTTGGCCTGTAAAACTAGCATCCCAAGTGTGTCTTCAATGGTCATGCGTGTTTAGTCACTTTTTTCATTTCATCTGGGGCATAAATCGCGATAGATCTGACTATTCTCGAACTGTGTGATCTACTCCGGCATGAACCGCGGGCAAATGTTCACACCAGACTTACCTCGACAGACAAGATTCGTTTTTAGCTCGAAGCAAGAATGGAACTAAATCACCAAGCAGATTAGCTACAAGATGGTATCTATCAGAATCTCCCTTCGCGACGAGATGCATAGTGAGGATAATCTTTATGATTAACTCTGGATTTTACATATTTTCTCTCTGATAGAGTAATGTGTCAACTGAATCTACTATGAACTGATATTGTGGAGTGTCTGTTATTTCTTACGCTCCTTAGCTCCGATTATATAGAATTAGGGCGCAACTTCTGTGAGTACGGCGAAGCAGAGTGCACCGTGGTAGAGTAGAGGATTCGAAACGGAGTGTATCACGGTAATTTCTTTCAATACAGCACGGAAGCCTAGGCAAATGTTGCTGATACTTTGCTTTCATATTCATTGTGGTTTGAAATGGGAGAATTGACGCTCCATACGGAGGCTGTTCTTCCTTAGATATGAGTTTATTTGTTGTCAATTAAGCTTTTGATTAAACTGAGAAAATAGTATCGGGCTATTGTAGCGATTTAAAGGAAAGATAAAAGGGGCGCCTTATTAAGTGCAGTTACCTGGGTCTGCGTAAAAAGACGGCAAAGCTTACTAAATATTATCGGAGGTTGGTATATTTATACATTCTGATCTCTTCAGTAATTTTTGTACAGGGTCGTACATTAGTTCTGTCATACATCTAAATGTACATTGTGAAAATGTTCGGGATTTAATTGGGCTGATGTTTATTACATGTAAACGGCAGTAGGCGAATACTTTGAGACGGGGAGATCATCCCTCGTAACGTGATACAGTCTCGTGACCTGCATATGATATTCTGATTCCTGAAAATAACGTAGCGGTGGGGTATAAGAATTTCTCTGTTTCACAAAAAGTACCCGAAGATCTCATATTAGCCCTAAGCCTTTTTGTGCAAAAATAGGATCATGGTCATTTTCTTTCTTTAAGTTGACCAGAATTGAGATTTTACTTGCATTACTATACAACAGAACTAGGAGTTTCTTCAGTGACAAAACGGTGGGGATTCTTTATTACTCTTAGAACCTGATTGCACTTCAAGTAAATCCAAAGGTTCGTGTTTTACCATTATTTTAAATTTGTACTCTGTATGCGATTACTGAGGTAATTGGTCACATGTATCATCTATTGCGTTTCACATTTTCGTGTGTGCCTGTTTTCTTCCGATTTTGATTTGTCTCACAGTATTCACGCATTTAAACTGGTATCTTTGGCAATTGTTCAATAACATTTCATAGAGATATTTATCGATTTTTTAAATGCATCAGATAGTTAAAGTGAAAGTTCTACTTGTGCAATGTTTCTTACTTATATTATATATATACTTTATTAAATAACATCCGTTTTATATATGATGCTCTCGAGCATATAAGGTAAATTATTATAGTAGATCTATTTCAGTTGTGTAAATAATCGCAACTTGTTTTTCGTAAATCTTTTAAACATTTACATGAATAATGTTAACAGCACAATATACATGTTAAATTGATAATGCAATGCTACATTTACATTTTTATCCTAAAAAATATGTAGCAACAGTGGGCCACAAGGGTAACAACTAATGTTTTAATCGTTTTAGACGTTATTAACTGTTTTCGTATCTTCTGACTCTCTATACTTTACTTGTGGACAAACAATAGATTCTACATGTAGTTTTAGGAAAATTACTTTTAATATATAATGGTTTGGCATATAAAAGGAATTTTGTTCGACAGGAATTCCGTTATTTATCGTTTTTGCATGAGGGTCTTTAACTTTCTCGTTCGAAGATGAACAGAAGGCACATGGTGGTTCTGCCCAGCGCAAAAACAGATCTGGGTTCAAAGGTTAGAGAAAAAATAACAGTATTATCGCACACTCAATTTGCTTGAGAGTCTTATTAATATATTCATTGTTTCATTTTGTTCTGTGTTCATGACTAATCGAGAACATTATAAAAAACAAGTACCTAAACTGATGTGTCGGTTGCGACACGGAATGCCCGCCCGCGTACAGGAAGGATTAAATGAAGGAAATTCGTAGGGTGAAATTTGAAAATTTTCGAAATGCCAATGAATCTGTTTGACGTATCCATATATCCAAAATTGAGTTTATCGCATGTTGTGCACCGTTGCAGAATAATGAAACGGAAACGAAAATCTCTGATGTTTTGTCAAAGTGTTCAAAAGAGGGACTAACTCTGTACAAAAATCCGGACCCGAGTACCAACTAATCGATCTCTGACCTGATCATTTCCTGTGTACTCTCCATTAGTACTCGCAATTTGAGTTGAAGGTGTGCAACCGTTGCAGAGGACATGAACGTGAAACCAATATGATATCGTGTATGAGCAGATATGACGCGACTTAATGAACGGAACAGGGTAAATAGGTTAACACTATATGCCCGGACACAAATTTATTTACTGGTAGTGGTGCGCCCCCGGGTGAGCACTAAAAACCAGCATATTTTGAAGAGGAGGGGATTGGTATCGGGGGCTAATCTATGTTAAATCAAGTTGACCGAAAGAGACTCGGACTTTCAAATTGTTTTTTTGTGTTTTTTCTGCGGAATTTAAAAGGGAGAGATAAGTAAGTATCCCGTGTATATCCAAGGCTGATTTATGGTTTTCATACGCAGCCGAAGGTACCTGGATATAGGTTTAAGTACTGCGAAGGCAGCGCGCTGTATGGATGCCAGATTCTGCCGATAGGCAGCTACCTATTAAAGACAATTAGCATGAATTTTAGCTTCATTTGCATCGTCTAACGAAATGTAGAATGTTAAGTGCACGTAACAAAAACAATTATTGATAGTGGTATAAATGTATTATCACTTTTCATTTGGGAAACTATTACAAAGATCATTTCATTTTTAAAACAAAAATATATGTTAGAATTAACAAGGTAATCAGGTTGTGTATAGATTATATTCGATGCTGCAGTAAGACTGAGGTTTCTTTTACTAATTCATATAGACAACTTTTCAGTTCACTCTGATATTACTTTTAATCTCTATCGATGAAGCGCGTACTCTTTGCCACGGGTGTTCCCTTTATGTTTGTTTCCTTAATTAGATCGAATCCTTGTCTATTTTTGAATTACCGAATGACTTACGATAGACAGAACGAATGATGAGCAATTGCGATGAAACTCGCGCATCTTTGTCAAATCGTTTGAATGCAATGCTCGAGTGATGAACGTTCGAAAAACACAAAGGATACAGTCAGCACGATAACACGACGTGAAAATGGGAAAGCAGAACATTTCAGGCTATTTTTGAGTATCCATAAATAAATCCTTTCTCACTACTCATATCCCCTTTTGTTTAAATTATGATAATAGAGGCTCTTACTTTTCAAAGTAGCTCAGAATATATTTTTAGTAATATCTTAAGAACAGGTATGTACAGTAGTATTACAATAGACTCAGCACGAAGAAGCAAGATTATTCATTCGAGATGTCGACGGATTTAATTCTGGATATGACACTATTTCAATACAGGACGTGGTAGCGAGGCGAGTTTCTTCCATCTTGTAACCGATACCGAATTTATTTTCAAAGGTAGGGATCCAATTCTCTTTTCTTTTTCGAGTGTATGTGTAGCCTATGTGACATAATACTGTGATACACTTTTCTAGACAAACGGTGTTCTACAGTGATCGAGGCTCACAAAAATTTTGAAAAGTCAAGGATCCCTCCTATTGACCATCCTCATTTTCCGTTTTTTTCCTCAGACGGAATGTTACAGTCCATGGATATCCTTTTTTTTTCAAGTTGTGGAATAACAGGAAGAAAGTCTAGGAGCCTTAGGCCAGAGCTGATAGGCAAGAATTGTTCGGGGATGATAAATCCTAACAGACTCATGCAAGCTTATGCAGTGTGGATTGCTCGCGTCTGTACTTGTTGCACACAAGCACTTTAAGCTGAGTTTTCTAACGGTGTTATTTTCTACGGGTAGCGATTCTCACTGGCTCTAGGCAAGCTTCGTCATGAGTACCTCTGGAACATTGTTGTACTTCTCTTGCGGTTACAAAGTCTTTTGCGTCCCACAATAATGGCCTCACAGTGCCAGCAGGGATTGTTTAGTTGTTGTCTTGAACTTTTTGACTCGATGAGACCCAGACCCTACGTTACTGAGAGTCGGGGGTGGAACAAAAGTGAGCGAGGCCTCTGAGCCTCGCTTGATCATGGCTATCAGATTTACTAATGAATTCTTGATCTGATTCAGGTCTAACTCGTCATCCCATGCCGCGATAAAGAAATATGTTTGTTCTTGCTGATCCTATATACGCGTTTCATACAAGGTCGTGTGATGCTCTGGTGTCTCAAATTTGACTAAGGGATCTTGGCGTGGTTCGCTGGCGCATACTAAATCATGTCGGAATTTCTTTAACATATAGATAAACATCTTACAGTGGGCATACCCATTGCAAAATCGATATCTAGTCTAGATACTTGCTGCTATTTTTCACGCATGATTTCGAAGATCTATCTACGTAACAATATTTTCTAGAATCCTTCGAATCTCTTCTTACAATATTTCCTCGTCGTTTGGTGTGAATCCCAGTGTGGTGCGTTCCAGACCTTGCGCCTTCATACTCTTGCTAAAGGGACGTCTTATGATATGTGCATTTGAATTGCGGCTCCATCCCAGAATTTAACCTGTAGTGCAATAAAGGCCAATTTTTTTATGGAGCGAGAAACCACGATTGATTGGGCAATATTTATAGCGTAGGTACACTTCCTTTGCCTTATTCTTACTCTTTTTTATGTCATTACATTAGTAATCACCGATTTTATAGCACAGCGCTCCACTCAATTTCAGATGATAAATGGCTTTTGTCATCGTAAGCTAATTTTGCTTTTCAAGAATATATACGATGATAATTTCTTTACTCTGGTCATATTACGTATCAGTTTATAACAGGCTATAAATCGGCTGTACGATCGTTCGTGTTCTGGAATGATGGCTTGGTTACTTAATTTGCTATTGTATGCAAGAGATAGGGGATGTTTTAGTGGCTAATGATGGAATTTATGTCGCAGACTCTCCTCGCTTTAAAACCTGATCTCTCCTGTGACTGAACTTTGTATAATATGTAAGAGATTAGTGAGCGTTGATTCATTTTTAAAACATGCGAAGGATAGGGTAGCAATCATGCACTGCTCTCCCTAGAATTGTTTGCCTAATCGGCGCTTATTTCCATAATAGCTCTAGCGCTAGAAATGCTTAGGGTTTTTCGCTCATTCTAATATTGATTATCCATTCTGTCTTATACTAGTTGATAATCTCGATAAGTTTAGAAGGATACTCTCTGTTTTGGACGGTTGTTCTCGTACCTTGCCTTTTGAACAGTAGATACTTTTTCCCCGCTTGTTTCTCTTCTCTCACTTGTTAGAGCTAATAGGTCTGCATCGCCGGCTGGTTTTCGACGACCAAGTGGGTTGCCGTCTCGGTCGATATTGTTACAGGTGCATTGAACTCCTTTCTATTTTGGTATCCTTATATCTATACAATCTCAGGGATTCTGTGTGTAGAGAGGTACCTGTTTTTCCTCATCACTCGCGTTAATTTTGATATATCCTTCATGAATATATTTATCCTCTCTATCTTAGTTCATACTGTACTCCACTTTTGCTTGTATTCACAAAGCAGTATAGATCTCTCTGCTGGAGCCTCTTGTAGTAACTAGATTAGTTGCAATAATTATACATGCTAGGTTCGTGACCTTCAAATCATCTCTCCGTCAACAATGCAATGCGTTGAGGTGTCAGCGGTAATGATCATTACTTTTTCGACAAGGCTTCTACACGTGTGTGAGGCCGAGGTTGTTTCAGCTGCGACATTCTCCTTAGATAACCTCTCGCAAATTGAAATTCCAATGTCTACAAATAGTTTTCAGCTTCATTTTTTGTTCAATTAATAAATATCTCTCGCTATCCGTTTCGGTAGTTACCATTTTTTGTGGCACCATAGAAGTTTATGTTGTCATTGTATACTTCTAGTTGTCGAGGCTCTATGACGCGACAGTGATTGCTTTCACAACGAATACCGATCTGTGTATTATAACAATGCCAGCAACACTGGACAGTGTGCAAACTCCTGCGCTAAAAGTGGAATCTAATTAGTCACCAACTACGCTCGGCAACAGAAAGTATCATTGGGGCCGCTGATTAATTATCGTGTCCAACGGCTTCTCGGAGTCTAGCTTGCACTGAGTAGTGTGAGATACTGACCTTTATGTTTATATTGATTTATGGAGCGTTGGATTCTAAAATTTCTCTTCATGTCCGACTTATAATTACCATATCCGCTATTCTTCAAGACTTACTCGTATGTACCTTCTGCTACTAAGCAAACTGGAGCTGTAGAGACCTTAGGTGGGACTATTATCGCTCACGCAGAGGCTGTGGGATCACAAAGGGAGTTATCATTAAATCAGTAACATCATCATACATTATAAATCCGTAGGTGGTACAATATTGTTTTCTAATTAGCTACTAGATTGCGCCATTATCGTGTACATTATATTAGTGTGACAGCTACTTCATTTGTTATGACATCAGCGGGATTAAAAGAGTATGTTGGAATAATAAAGTAAATCGAAATTGAATATAGTTGACAAACTGCATGTAACGCGACGTCGATCATATGTACAAGTGCCAAAGATTGGGGCCAAAGAACTTCGAAGGATCCAGAGCTATGCCTGGGGAGATAATCCTTATTTTGATTATAGAATTTCTAATTTTTACACATCAGTGTGAGATCAGTGATATATGGTGTCTCATATTTTGTGGGTAAAGTGTATAACTATTTCTCAAGAATCGTAATGGATTCATCCGGATCCTGGTAATGATATATCTATGCCACAGCTATTAGCATCATTAGATTCTGTTGAGTAAAAGATAGTATTTT
The DNA here is from genome assembly GCA_903981925.1 of Ostrea lurida. NCBI lineage: Eukaryota > Metazoa > Mollusca > Bivalvia > Ostreida > Ostreidae > Ostrea > Ostrea lurida. The sequence continues at coordinate 7,394 of CAJDSM010110496.1, forward strand.
AGGCAGTTTGTCCCTTTCGCGCTCTCTCTACTCACCATTGCAGAGGTTAGAGGTTTGTGCAGAGGGAATTCTGTGTTTCTCTCTGCGTGTTAGAATCGGTATAGCTCGATCGTATTGTCGCTTCACCACCTTGTCACTATTCTCGGCTTACGTTTTATTCGGCGACTCATCTCTTCTTTTTTAGGACTCTAGCATTATGTTTTTATGAGACTTTTTCTATGAATGTTTTATAGTTTATTTTTCATGTATCTTCTCTCACGGTTCGACACTCGTCTGATATGAAATTATCTCAAAATTTGTTTGCTTTTGATTTATCATTATTACAGAAAAGTAGTTTTTTTGCCTAACTAATATTTTCCTTGGGTCTTTGAGGCATTCGCTTCTTGATTCTAAGCACATAGGTTGTGGAGGGAGGTGATTCTTTCCCTATCGCGCTCTATTGGTCCAGTCAATTACAGTGGAGACTCCAATCTAAATTCAATGAAACTTTCAGATGAGAGACTTCTTAAAATGGGCTATATTGATGTTGGTGATGCTCTTTCTATATATATATTGTTTGATGCCTCGAATGAACTTGGGGTTCGCTCTGTGTCGGCTGCCAAACTCGAGGACGTTTATGCCAAAAAGTCCTTGGATTTTGATCTTTAGTCAGATTATTAATTGTTTCTCGTGTGAGGATTCTCAACTACTTTGATCCAGTTAACACAGTTCCTGCCAAGGAGGTATAACCACGGATCATGATTCAATGAAAATGTAGTGCATTCTTGTTGCCGATTGTGCGCCTTCTATTTCAAAATTTTTGATTTTTTGAGTTTCCCCATTAGCAACATGAATCGGACTTGCCATTTATATCAGTATGGGGGTTAGCCACTCCAATCCGCCATTTTACACCTAAACCGCATTAGAATTCAATGGCAACTTTCATGATTCGCGTTGTTAAATTTGCACCTCCATTTTAAGTTTGATCTAAATGAATTTTTTAGTTTCCATGGTCAACACGATAAGAAGCTATTGGCTATATATATATATATATTATAAGTGGAAATATATATATGTTATATTATATATATGATTATAAATGTATAATAATATATATATACATAAGTATATATGGTAGTAATAATATAGTTATAAATTAAATAATCATTTATATGTATGGGGGTTTCACAATGACGCCTTACACCCGTCTACTCTCTAAAGCCCTCTACAGACACTTACTATACAATTTTCAGGGATCCTCTTGTTAAGTGATTGCATTGATGCAGCCCTCCGTTAGTTGAATTCTATCTGACTGGAATTGAAGCTTATACCTACGAGGAGCGCGGGGGTATATCAGTTTATTGTGTTTATGAAGAAATGTTTTAATTTATCATAGAACGTTTCTATTTAAAGGGCATGGTACAACGGTTTTGAGACTAACAATATATAATTTTTAAAGATTCCATTTTATAAATAGTTTACAATGTTGACGTGAAGGTTTATTTGTAGATCGGTCAAGCCAAAATCTGACGTGCTTGTTGATGTTAAAGTGAGATAAAAACATTTACAATTCTTGTTATTAACCAACTCCGCTCCTATGCTTTTGTGTTACAATGATTGTATTGAATATCTGAGGTAAAACGTTTCGTTTAAAATATTTTTTTTTCAGAATTACAAGCTTCTTCTGAACCACAGTTTCTAGTGTTTCTCAATATCTATTATTAAGACATGATATTTTCTATAAAGCAATCGTGTATGCAAACCAAAACAAGATCACAAGCTTGTTTTCATAACAACAAATTGTGAGTGCTGTATCTTACTTGTAACTAACAACTGATATTCAAATTTTTGCTGACCAAGTTAAGCAGCTTAAACATTGAAAATGCAAAAATAAAATTTAGCTCAAAACGTGTCCATGTCGCTATTATTTATACTGCTACATGGATATGTATCGCGTTACCAGCACTCAAACAGGTTGTTTAGATTAGATGGAACGATGAACGTGCGTGGTAATTCAAGTTTAGTTTTCAGAATCGGAGAGAGGAGAGTAGAGAGAGAAGAGATAACTAGGAGGAGGAAAGAAAGACGCAGGGAGAGGAAGAGAGGAGGAGTAGATGAGAGAAGAGCGCGAGTAGAAGAGAGGAATTTCATTACACATCCACCTTATATTGAATTAGCACAATGTGATTCAGATTCGGTTTGAGTGTGACTCTTATTGTAATTTCAGGAGAATGCGACGTTTTCAATTACTTAAGTTGTGCAAATTAATGATATCGATAGATTAACTTACAACCACCAACGATTTAGCGTCACTAAATGCGCTTGCGTACGTATATACATGTATACTGAGCTTGTGTGCACTTTATACATGATATCCTCCAAATCTTTCCTTTCATTCTCCATGTACATGTATATTTTACATTAACATTCTGTATTATAGTAAATCATCCAAGTATCAAATGGCTCTAATTATAACTTTAAACAGGAAATGATCCAAGTGTAAAGAAATTACGATTTACGATTTAAAGGGGGCATGGACACGTTTTGAACTAGAGAGAGACGAGAGAGAAAATTTCATTACACATCCACTTAATATGATTAGCACAATGTTGACTTTTTGTCAGGGATTTTTCGGGGTTGTGATTGTTGTGAAACTTATTTGTAATTTCAGCGGACATGACAGCGTTTTCTCAATACTTAAGTTGTGCATAATTAATCGATATCGATAGATCACTTACAAACACATCCCAACATTATGAGCGTAGCTAAAATGCGCTTTGGTACGTATATACATGTATAACTAGAGCATTGTGTGCACTTTATACATGGATATCTCCAAATCTTTCCTTTATTCTCCATTGTACAGTGTATATTTTACATTTACAATTCTCGTATGATATAGTAAATCATCAAGCTACTCCAACTGGCTCTAATATATCGAACTTAAACAGGGAAATGATCCAAGTGTAAAGAAATTACGATTTACGATTTAACAAGGGGGCATGGACCACGTTTTGAACTAACAAATGGTTCTCAGAATTATTAGATTGGCATTTTGGATGTTTGAAATTGCTTAATCAACGTTATTTCTAGTGGTCGACAAAAATTTGAAAGGACAGTTCTTGAGTTCAAAGTAAGATAGAGGCGGTCATAAAGTTTCGCAATGTAAACAAGGCTCGAGCACCTTGTTTTATGTTTACAAAATGATTGCTTCGCTAGAAAATATCATGTTTATAAAACATTATGGATGTTGGACGATAACACTAGACACTGTTAATTGTGTTTAGAGATGAACCTTCTTTAAATTGAAAAAAA
>CAJDSM010110506.1:0-11951 GCA_903981925.1 Ostrea lurida
TGAACTCATATGGGTCGCAAGATATGTCTCTTATCGAATTTGGGGTCAAAGGTCAGAGGTCAAGCGCTCACATGGACAATTTAAAGTAGCAATATAGTTTTCATTTAAATTGTCTTTATACTATTAACACAGCGCTCTGTGAGATTTGAAATGATGAATCTTGTGGTAATATGAATAGGTAATCATATGGCGTTTGCATATTTTGAAAAATTGAACAATGTTACATGTTGGAACAAAGACTCATATCCTGAGACTCTAGAATAGCAAATATGTATGGGCTATGATACGCAGGTGACCGTTAATGCCTGTGAGCCTCTTGTTTTTCTTGGAAAGGCTTGGAAAACAGGAGGTGGATGTCCCCGGGGGATGTCCAATGAACCTGAAAACGCATCCCACAATACACCATAACTATTAAAGCTTCATGCAAACATAGCAGCAGCTTGTGATAGATAGTTGCTGAACGGGACTATATTAGGTTCTCCATCATCAACTTCCCATATTTATGTAGCAACATTCCATCATCATCTACATGTAATGTGTATGTCTGTCAACTTATTCGATACTTAAGAGCTTGTTATGCGTATGATCAGTTTTTGAATTGAGGCAGGCTACTCACAAACAAATTGTTGTTGGAGAGGTTTCAACAGTCACGTTTAAAGGCAGCATTTCACAAATTCTATGGTCGTTATAACGATTTAGTTTGTCAGTATGGCCTGTTATTAGGTCAAATGCTATCTGATGTGTTTCACAGCCATTGTTAAACCGTTTTTCATAAACTGTTTTGACTACGAATTACTCCGTTTACCTGATCAAGAAAATGGGATCACGGCGGGTGTGATCGGTCAACAGGGGATGCTTATTCCTCCCAGGTGTGTCCTGGGGTCCGTGATTGTCCAACTCTTGTTTTTGTAATCTATTTGGGACATACGAGATCGATCACTGTTCGTTATCTTTTCCTATAATATCCCTGTCCCGACATATGCACATTTTCCAAATGGGCAATTGCAAGCACTGTACAAAGTTCCAAGGCTACCTAATAAGCAGTATAGGAGAAGAAGCGTTCACGTGATTTTTGACAGACAGACAGACTGACGGACAGAAAGTACAAAACAATGTCTCCCCCTGAAAGAGGGGGAACAGAATTCATTAGGACATTGATTGGATATAAATTAGTGAAGTTAGCAATGTGTTAAACGTAATCATAATCCCAAAAACATATATACAAAGTCGAGTGTAGGGCAGCACGGACCTCCGACAAAAGTGAAGGCAGGATCAGGTGTCATGGAGAAGTAAGCATCCTCTGCTGACCGGTCACACCCGCCGTGAGTCCTAAGTCGAAATAAGGTAAACGGTATTCGTCGTCAAATCTAGTACGAAAATGACAGTCTAACAAAGGGTTTGAAACAAATCAGTCAACGTACATGTACATGACTTAGTGATAATTTGTAATTGCAAACAATTGTGACAATAGTAAGTAAAATATCCAAATATGAAGCAGAGATGTCAGATTCTGTGGTGTCCTTTATTTCGAGTCCGTAGGGATATACCAAACTGACATAATTATGATTGTTAATTGATAAGACATCTTCTATATATCTATATGCAAGATTGAAGGACACGGCATGTGTTTTCATTTAAACTAGCTGTAACGGTGATGAATATACATGTATATGAACCTATCCTATCTTGTTAAAAAAAACATGCCTTTTAGTGCATCTCAATTTAAAGAAAAATGTTAAAAACTAAAATGAAGGTGAATAAAACGATTTATAGACTGCAAGTGTACTCGGAAAACAAAGCATTTGTTCTCAACTCGGGCAATAATATGACCACAAGTTCAATGAACGGATTTTATTTGTTGTTACATAATTTACTTTTTCTAGACTATATAGTCCTAAAGAGTATAGCATTCAGTTTGATCAAATAAATACTGCATATCGTCAAGGGTAACATTGAAATTACATCCTTGTTATATTTGACGCGTATTAGCTAAGAATTTGAATTGTTTTATTTCCAGTATTACCCTCAACGACGTGCAAAATATTTACATAATACTATGTGCATTGTGCAGTTGTGAAGCATATTGTTTGAATGATTCAAATACGAAAATCAATATGTCTACTCTTTAAGATTAGGAATTCAATGCATGAGTATTTAAAAAGGTTTGCATGAATATACATTTTTCCATTACAAGTTATGAATTTAAACCAATTAGGTTCATGTAGCTGTATAGTAAAGCTATAGCTTCAATAGATTGGTTGTTGTCCCTCAGATTATCCTTCGAGATCATAATTTGTCAAAAGTTCAGTCGTCGAACAAATAATCAATCAATCAAATTGTATATGTTGTCAAGAATTAGAAAACATATGGCTCCCAACAGCCACGTACCTCAACAATAACTTGACTCAACATATTGTACACCATTTAAGTGTTTCGGCGGTGTGATACGAGAATATGATATTGAACTGATTGGTTTGATTTATCAATACATTGCATTTTGTTTTCTCTCTGCATGCAAATCTGCCTCATCAGTAGTCTATTTGCACTTAACAATTATCAAGAAATTTGATTATTTTATAATTGAGGATATGAGCATATCCCCTAAATTTTGCGTTTAGGCAGAACAGAGAAATATCTATGCAAGTACTTTGAAGTTTTTGCTTTATTTTTTAGAATCCTACGGTTTTATTTGGTGACAAAATTAAGGGGTATACTCGATCATTTTCATGGATATTAAAAAAGGTTCCTGGACCATATAGTGCTATACGTACATCAACCGTAATGAATTGCCGCTTGCACTTCATCAGCCACCATGATAAGAGATCCTCCCATTCAGTCCAGTTTTCAGTGTAAATGACAGATTAAATAATCTTATCAGCTGCCATGCTAAATTTTGTTAGTTTTATGGTACCTGTTTTCACATATCAAAATTAAATTTTTGACCTTACGTTCACTCTAAATAAACTAGACATGGCCTGTCGACCTCAGCAATGACAAACCAAATGGGGTTTTTTTCAGTCGGGATGTCAAATATATCATCGTTTTTATGATTACGTTTGACACAATGTTAACTTCGCCTTTTTGTTTCTAAGCCCGTACCCAGGGGGTGGGGAGCGTTCGCACCCCCTTGCAAAAAGCAAAATGTACTATTAAAGTAAGGTTTTACTCTAAATATTGCCTATTAGTTAGTAATTTACAGAAATTCTCTTTGAATTTAAAGACAATCTGCTAAAGTTTCAATTTATACGGATTTTATTTATCCATTCATCATGCATGACCGTTGTATCAAGTCAGGACCGTACATAGGAGGGTGGGGGAGAGTGCACCCCACCCCGCAAAACGCACTATTAAAGTCAGATTTCACTCTGTTCAATATGCCAAAAATATCGCACCTCCCTGATCAAAAGCCTGGGTACGGGCCTGATTCCGGTCTGATTTTGAAGGGGTACACACCATATTTACAAAGGTTTCAGTTAAAAAATGTATATACTAGTATGCGGAAAGTAATTAATGAGTAACAACATTTCAATCCAATGTTCAAGGGGTACATAGACCTTCTTTATATCTTGATTTTGCCAGTATCAGGCTCCACTAATATACCAGTGTTACAGAGCAACGAAATCAAAAGGCTAAATTTGAATTGCAAACACAGCCCATAATTCAACATTTCTCATCATTCCGTTCAAATCTTTTTTTTTAATCTTATTTAAATTCATTCAACAAAAACCATAAATCAATGAACAATATTCCACATATATCTAAATGAATGTTATACATTAATGTATTTTAGTTTGAAGGAGTATAATGAATACTATAATATTTTTGCGACTAGTCAAATATATTTTAAATATAAAATGTAATTCAAGTATTTCGATAAAGTATTGATATCATAAATACACATATATTCATCAGTATAAAATGCAATGATTATAAAGGTAAGGCTACCTTAGTTTACCTGCAAGGCACACTACCACCAGAGTCCATTTGCCCCCAGGTAAACAAAATGTGAAGGAACAGTCTCCCTTCACATAGGACCTTACTTATGTACATGATTCACAAAAAGAAATGCATATGTATACAATATTATATCATTTATATGGCAGAATTATGATAATTAATCATAATTAAACACATCGATAGATCATGAAAATGATTTGGTATCATTCTAATGTTATATATTTTCTATATATCTCATAATAGTATGATATAATTATGTTTAACATATTTTTATTTTTTATAACAACTCTGTATTCTAATTCATTTTCTAGTTCGTAATTTCATTTTGACTTTATACAATAATAAAGGCGATATACGAAATGAGAAGATTACGAGTTTTTGTGGTGCGTGTTTTCATTCAAAAAGTAACCAATGACAATGTGTTTTCCTAATGTATTGTTTGATTTAAAAAGTCTCCATAATTTTCCAGATATCTTTTACATTTTTGCAAATAAAATAATCAGTGGTTTAGTATCTTTCTTTGTAATTTGGCAGAAACTGTCACAGATTTTGACACATCTTTGTTCCAAGACTTACAAGATTTGTTATTGTTTAGAAGATGTTTTCAAAAGTTTATAATTGAACACTCAGCTAATTTGTGTTTGTCTTTTAGTTTTACTTATTTGGGTTGATAGATAAGTCAGCTTTGTATTCTTTGAAAGTTTATATCGAATAGTTTTGACCACATTCTCTTGTGGTAGGGTGGTGATAAATTTTTTTGCTACGAGAATATCATAAAGAATTTTGCTAGATAAGTTTATTTATAGATAACATTTTATTGTTATTAAGTTTATATAATTACAGTTTTTAATGTTTCACAATATCACTTTTTTCAGTTTTGTGACTCTTTTCTAAAGGTTTGAAAAGCTTTTTTAGAACGTTATATTCGCAAATCCAATTTGATCTGTTTTTGTAATAGTGTCTGAAAAGTGTTCAATGTTGTAAAACTTCCCATTGAAGTCGAAGAGGTCTTTCACGTAGAGAATTTTACTTTTTACCCAATCTGAGTAAAAGATTGAATGTTTTTTTATTTGGAAGTTATTTATGAAGCCATATGGGTTGTGTTTAGAACGTCACCATTGTTTTATTAATATTTTCTTTAAGCTAACATTCATTAAAATACAGATATGACTTCACAATAAAAAGTAGGCAGTTTTTTAAATAATATTTTTAAATTCATTAGTATTGTAACATTTGTTTTCATAAGATAGTCTAAGTTAATTGATTTCCGACTGATGCAAGATTAAAAAAAAAAGCTTAATAGTTGAGTTATTCTGAGAAATCCTATTTATTCCACATAGCTTTCAATGATTTAAAACTTGCTCTCTATGTCTACTATGCCAATACCACCTCTGATAATGGGTCAATTAGGGTATTTCGTTTTATCTTATCTCGTTTTACCCCATAAAAATTGAAATTAGTTTTTGAATATTTTTTAAGGTTTCATTTGTTGGGTATTTTAAAATAGTTGCATTGAAATAAAGTTGTGATAATGCTAAAGTGTTTATTAGTGTGCATTTTCCAAAAATGGTCAGTTTTCTATTTTTCCACATGTCAGTTTTTTTTCCAGATTTTTAACTTTATCATTCCAGTTTTTTTTCATAGCATTTTTTAAAATCATGTCCTAAATATATTCCCAAAACATCTTATTGGCTCATCAGTATATTTCACACCATATAAAGAGTTGAATTTGTTTTTTAAGTGGCCTAGTAAAATGCTTCTGTTTTGTCAAATATTAATTTCAATACCAGAAAGCTGTGACTAAAGCTTATTTATATGTCTATGGCTTTTTCCATTTGATTCAAATGTTGGCCAGCGCAAAGATGCATCATTGCATTGTTGAGAGTTATTCTGTGTTCATATTTTCTTTTGTAAAAACCTTTAAACATTGTCTGATCTGTTTTATTTTTTTGACATTATTTCTACAACGAAAAGAAAAATAATCGCTGAAATTGGGCAGCCTTGTCTATTCCTCTTTTCATTGAACACGTTTTGGATATCCATCCATTGTTTTTTTATGCGGAATATAGGGTTTTCGTAAAGAATTTTTATCCATCTAAATATACCTGCGACCAAAAATTAACTTTTTTCTAAAGTTTTACAAATAAAAAGTTCCATTCAACTGAAGTCGAAGGGCTTTTCTGAAAATCCAGAACATTAAAATTCCTTCTTGATTTGTTAGATTCACAGTATTCAAAAATATTCTAATAATGTCTTCTGCGTTTGATCCCCGAAATCTCCCTTTGATATATAGCTGTTTGATCCTTGCTTATTATTATCTATAACTTTTTGTAATCTTTGTGCAAATACGAAAAGCTATTATTTTTGTAGTCACAGTTTGTTAAGCTTATAGGTCTTATAGTTTTGCGCAAGTCATTTCTTTCCCCCTTCTTATGTATCAATGACAGTATTGAGAGTCTTTGAGTATAGGACATTTCATTCTTTTCAAAAGTTTTCCTTAAGAGAGTCATAGTATATGTCTTTAATATCGTTCCAAATATTTTAAACTCAACTGGTAATCGTCAGAGCCGGGAGACTTATTGTTTTTCATTTGCTTGATTGCATTTTCACACCGCTAATTGTGAAAATTCATCAAGAGTTGCCTCTCTTTGTTCGACAGTCGTATACATTCTGCATCATTTTAAATATGAATCAATAAAATCATTGCTTGTGTATAAAGGTTTCATAATATGTAACAACAAGTTGATTAAGAATATCACAAGTACTTTTTCACTGTTTTATTATTTTTCTATTTTTATTTCGTGTATTACGTTTGAGGATTGTGTTTGTCTTTCTAATCTTAAAAAGTATGGTGTATTCTTTTTCTCCTTTTCTATCCAGTTTGCTTTTGATCGCACGTATGCACCTTTCATAATGTTATGATAAGTTTCATCTCGTTCTGCTTCTACACTGTTTTTTTCTTATTCATATCAATTAGATTGGAATCAATTAGCTCTAGATTCTCTATTTCAGCTTCAATTTGCTGTAAATTGTTGTTTGTAATTGTACTTTTTTGTTGCGAATATTTAATTGAAAATTCTTTTACAATTGTTTTTAGTTTTTTCCCATTTTAGTTGATTATTCTGTAATATTAATTTATTTCATTAATTTCATCGTGGAGCACAGCTTGAGCTTAGTTACATAATCTGTGTCTGTTAGTAAGCAGTATTAGTTTCCAGTAACTTCCTCCCCTTTTTTCACCTTTAAAGCGTAAAGTCAATCTAATAGCTAAGTGATCAGATAATCTAATATTTTTTACGGTTGGTGATTTTTTGTTAGGATACTAGCTACATCCAGATCAAATTTTTTGAAATAAGACATAATCAATTCGACTTTTTTGACATCCCTTGTCCATCACACCGGTATACCCATTTTTATTGGTTTGTTTATTTTCCACCATATCAGTTAATTGTAAATATGATAGTTAGATCAGATAAATGTTTTGAGCTTTTATCGATTGCATTTTGCTTGAGAAGCAGTGTCTATCTTCTTTATTTAAGACCGTATTAAAGTTCCCTACTAAAATGCATATTTTGGTCGTTGAGTGAATATTGATTTATCCATTTTATTAAGTTTTTTAAAAGAAATCCGTTCGGCAGTTTTTCAATTATTTGGGTGCATATATATTTTACCAGAGTATATAATTATCTCATTAATTTTTACATTTACCAAAATTTTTCTACCATCATTAGATCTGTGAACGTTAATTATATCACATGTAAATTTTTTATATTGAAAAGAATAGATACGCGCCCTACTGTGAATATAGAATCTGAAAAAGACTGTGTAATGAAGTTTCCGTGCAATCTTGAGTATAATTTAAAAAGATTTTGTTCACAATAATGAGTTTCTTGAAGAAAAATTATATCAATATTACAGTCATTTAGCCACTGATAAAGAGTGTTTCTTTTTTCCTTTAAGAATTCAGCCCTCTACAGTTGAGGGTAATACATTTTTAGTTTTTGTTTGTCCATGGCAAGTATGAGATTAACATTGATTTGTAATGAATAGAAAAGTTATGTTTTTATTTACCACTGGCACTCTGATTCTGGGACCCAGACTCCTGAAGCTAGTAGACTTTGGCGAGTCCTAGACTGAGGCCTAGGGGCGGGCGCTGAACCAGAACGTACATTCTGGGTGGATTTAGCGGCCTTTTGTTTTCTGTGCTCTGCTGCGATTCGACACAATGATTTGACCTAGTAGGTTTTTTCCAGGTAAAGCGTTGATTTGGTATGCATGGTCTGTATTAGATTTAATCCACACCCCCAAAAGGTCATCATATGTTGTTTCAATGAAAGTAGCAGAGTTTTTCATGCCCAGCGCAGATCTGAAATTTCACCACTTGTTCCTGCTTTTTGTTGCACATTTCGGTCATTTTTTTTCTCTCTCTCGCGATCCAGGCGTCTTGAGGGAGTGATAAGGTTTCCATATCGCTTGCGTCCAATGCTGTTTCGGCTTCCCTTGATTTTTCTGCCAGCAAGAATATCTCCTGATTGAAATAGCTTTAGCACATTGAAAGCATGTTCTGCTGATTCAAATTTTTTCTCCAAACACATTAAGTTTCACATGGATACAGATTTGAAGGCGCGTTTTTCTTTCCCATTTGAACAGCACTACTGGATGATGGATTGTTGTTTTATCGTACTTGCACATTCTTCATCTCCGGGTTTATGGCCGGGTTAGCAGATATACTTTGCATTTAGGACCTTCTTTACATTCATTAGTGAAGTGTTGGTCGCTCCAGCACGTCATCGCATTTTTTTCGTGTGTCTTTTTGGGGCTGTCCGTAGTGGGTAAATTTGGCATAGTCCGGCCAAGCGCAGTTAAGGATTTCCTTGTGTAGGAAAGCTCCCTTCTGGAGAGGTGATATGTACACTTATTCTTTTACCGTTGTGACAGCTGTCAGCTTACGAGTTGCTGGATTTCTAATTTTCTTCGAACCGCTATAGGACTTCTCAGGTCAGCCTAGTTTCTGTTTTGAGCAATTTTTTCCACCTCCATGTGCTGTAACCGATAGTATATCATTATTGTTAATTTGAGTAAATTGGGTTTTGGTTTCCAAGGATTTCGATGGCCAAGGAATGGATTGTCGCGAATACACTCACATTTATGACTACGCAGCCTAATCCCTCTAGCACAGAGTTTTCTGACTGGCTGGACTCGTCTGTTAGGTATATGAGCCATAAACTACGGTCCTCTGTATTGCACTGGATGGCTTCCTTCAAACGACTGAAGAATGCAGGGCCTGTTGCATAATGTCGAAGTCGGTAAACTTTTGGGCCTGAGTTTTGACTGGTATCTTGGTTTTCACAAACACTGGTTGTTGATACAATCTCCATAATTTAGGAGGGGTATTTACTAATGCAGTAATAAATCACACGTTTTAATGCACTTACTTTAGAAAAGAAAGAGGCCTCAACGTCTATTCGTCGCTACGCGGTAGTTAGGCAGTGGAACCATTCCCGTTTCAAATCCACATTTATGTTGCATAGGCGGATTTTAGCCCCCTCCCTTCTGTGTGGCCCATACTTATTGTACACGTATGTACCTATAGCTAAATTAATCCCTAACTCTGAAAAGCCTAAAACCCAGGAACTTCCCAGGGCTTCCGCTAGCAGACCATTAAAAGCTTATTAGTTCTATTAATACCTTCTTTCTTCAACGACCCCCCCCCCCTCCTTTCGACAAATCCTGGATCAGCCACTGAAAGGGTGGGGGGCTAGGTATTGGGTAAGCCTGCGGGGTTCGGGGGTATTATTTCCAAATGTTATACTAATTACATTTATCCCTTATTATAATGTTGGTGATATATTTGTGACAACCGATTGATTTGTAAATCTTGGCATATTCGAACGTAGCATTATTCGATATGCTTTGAAAAGGGTTCACGAAATGCATATGGAAAAAGGTATTAGTTAAATAGGTACAGTAACAACATGGTTGAAGTCTCGTTCAACGGGAGGGCACTTCTTTTCTATGTTGATTTTCGCCAATGTCAACAGAGCAAACGAAGTCAAAATGGTGGAAATAATAATAGGTCACGTCATTACAGCTCGTCGTTCAATTGTCTTTGTTGTGAAAGTCTTGATGTTTCGATAGGGTTCGACACCCCCCCCCCAACCTCCCATTCGTTAAAAATAATTTGCTAAATAAATGTAAAAATGTTAGAACCCCTTTTAAAAACTTTCCTGGATCCACCCCCTACAATTTGCTATCGTTTGTTGTGGCTTTGCGCATGCTTAGAAAATTACGTGCGATCTACTGGGTAACTTGCAGTCGGATCAATGATATTTTGTGTATTATTAATTAACCTAAGCTATTAAATAAATTGCTAATATGAATTCCATAGTACATTGCATGCAACAACCATCTATTATTATATAATATTCTGTGACGTTTCGGCAGCTAGAATAATTTCACTCCATAATCAAAGTAGTATAGATGACTGTGTAATCTAAAAAAGCCCAACCGATACTGTGGGTACGCAGTCGGCGGATTTAGAGGGGACGGACCCGAGCCTCCCTCAGCCCCCCCCCCCCTTTGGTGACCAAACTTAATTATTTTGTATAGATTATATAGCTATATTAACCTTAAAAGTAACTTTAAAAGCTCGAAAACCCGAGAACTTCCGGGGTTTTCCGCCCCCTGGCCCCCTCTTTGGCTTCATCTCAGACCTTAAGCTTATGGCTCCTTTTTCAACGAACCCCCCCCCCCCTTTGACAAATCCTAGATCCGCCACTGGGTACTGTAAGTTAACTTCCACCTGGTGCATACTGTAGTTCCACCTGACCCATACTGTAGTTTAGGAAATATTGTTTAGATTAATTTTTCCTTAAAAGTAAGTCAAACTATCAGGCCAAGGTCACAAAATTACACACTATTGCATTACATAATTTAAGGTCTTGCTGCAAAAATATGAAAGCCCTATCTTTTAAAAATAGTTCAAAAGCTGTCCATAAAGATTTTTCCTATATATCAGCATACCCGTATGTGAACGTTGACCCCCTTCAAGGTGTTACCCATGGGGTCATCATTTGATCAAATTTGAACATACCCTTTGTCAAAAAGTTTTTTCATGTAAATTTCAACTTATCTTGGCCAGTTTCAGTGGTCCTTGCGAAGAAATATTTTAAATGACTTCACCCTATTTTTGCATTTCCGTGATTATTTCCTCTTTGAAGAAAACATGGCCCTTCATTTGAACAAATTTGACTTCCCTTTACCCAAAAATGATTTGTATCAAGTTTGGTTGAAATTGACCCAGTGGTTCTAAAGAGGAAGATATTCCGATATATCAACATGTACAATTTTGGTCTCCTATTGTGGATCCATCCTGTCACCGGGAGGTATGATCGGAACATCTATATCAGGAAGCTTTCAGGTAATTATCCTTTCTTCTGGTCTAGTGGAAGAATTGAGAAGATTTTTTTTAGAATTTTCAAATATATATTTGCATGTAAAAAAAAAATTGATCACTTATAGTGGCCCCACCCTACTTCCATGGGTCATGATTTAAACAAATTTGAACCTCCTGAGTTCACTATATCAGAAAGATTTCATGTCGATTTCAGCTTTCAGTTTTTTGGGGGGTTTTTTAGGCCCTGTAGTTCATGAGAATATTTTTAAATGACACCACCCTATTTTGCATTTTTGTGATTATCTCCCCTTTGACGGGACCTGTTCCTTAAATCCCCTTTACCCAAGAATGATTTTTACTAAGTTTGCTTAAATTGGCCCAGTTGTTCTGGGGAAGAAGACTTTTCTTTATATCAGCACCTAAAACTTTGATCCCCTATTGTGGCCCCGCCCCACCCTGTCCCCGGGGAGGGGGATATGTACAAACTAGGATCTACTGTATGATATACTGTATATATCAGAAAGCTTTTAGGTGAATATCCTTCACCTTGTCCAATGGTTCTTGTTGAGAATATTTGTAAAGATTTTCCCTATATAAT
>CAJDSM010110558.1:212-10435 GCA_903981925.1 Ostrea lurida
TCCATAAAGGTAAATGAGGAATATTACAAAGTGGATAGAATATACTGTCAATATTGATAATTGAGAAGAAGTGCATTAATCTCAGAAGAAACTGTGTCATCACAGGGATATGAGTATTCTACGCGCAATATGATAGGAAAGGGGAAGCTTTTTGAGGTGGGTTTGAGTTGAGTAGTACTCAAAGAGAAAAGAAATCCTAACATACAACACACACAAAAGGAAAGAGCGCAGGAGGAAAGAAGAGAAAGGAGTAGGGATAACAGAAGGAAAAGGTTAAGAAGGGGTTTCTTCCATAGTCGTTTGTTTAGAAAGAGTGAGAATGCGTAAACACAGGCCTGGGAATGAACAAATCAACTATAAGCTCACTTAAAACTATATGAATTCATGTGCACATTATATATGTAGACACTGTAAATTATGTCTGGTCAATTAATATATGCAATGAAAATATTACTGATGTACGTATATTCTAGAAATATAAATGTTGGTACTATTTAAGATATATTTTGATAAATTATATGAAAATTATACTTACACGATATTATTCTCAAACGGTGACCGGTATTCAATCAGTACATTCGAAAAATATTGATTTTGATTTTGAGCTGGAAGGTTTACCGGTGAATCAAAATCAAAATTGTGTATCTTAGAAATAACAAGGATCATCGGTTAATATCTATAACTAATCTTGATATAGTAGATGTAGCAATTATATCTCGCATTCGTCAAAGTCTCTTCTATATAGTCAGTCATCGAACTTATTTTCCGAGGGTATGTATACGTTATGTTCCTTGTGGTGTTATTGTGATTGAGTATGTATTGGTATTTTTCTTTTTATGCGTGATGTGTATATTTTTATATGATCTTTTTTTCTTATTTTGGTATTGAAATGGAGTTGTTTTTCTGTTTTGGGGTGAGTGTTGTGTGTGTAGGGTTCTTTTATATATTTCTATATGTGTTTTTGACTAGTTGATTTTAATATTACATATCTGCACATATGTTTCATAGATCTCCTTTGTAAATACTTATTATATCACTAATGAAACCGATAGGCTATCATTTACTCTAAAGGATTATATCGTCTAATACTGTGATAATGTGATTGAATAACTCTCCTATAGCGATTGACCAGTAATTTAAGCACACTTCATCAGAGAATATTTAAGTAAAATTTGAATAGAAAGAGTTAGTATTAATATCTCTACCGTGAAAAAGGACCTCCTTAATTGGTGGCGTGATAGGAAGCTTGATGGTGGGTGCGAAATAAGAACAATTCTATTGTCAACAACCTTTTACCGCATGAGCACTAGAGGCAGCGGGATCGACAAAAACTAGTTCTATTTATAATAAATAGGAAAACATTTTTAGCAGCATCGGTAATGCCATTGTGGGGATGGGTGTATTTGGTCAGAGGTGACAAATAAGCTGTCATTGAAGGGCTTGTCCTATTCGTATTATAATAATAAACGCAGGAAAGGTTAATAAACAACATTATAGTGAAATGCAGAATAATACATAGGATTTCAAAGGAAGCATTAAGGCCTCGATCTACATATGGGGCTATTTTTCTGTTACATATGTACATTCTAAGTTAATTTGATTTCATTCGAACATTAACACTTAATAGCATTTTATATTGAAATTCACTAGATGGAACACGTGTTAAACGGGTATAGTTCCAGATTATAGACTCTGTTTAAGCTGTAAATGGGTCCGTAGGTTCGAAGACTTGTAAAAACAAAAAAAAATAAACAAGAAAAACTTAAATAAGTGGTCCGAATCATTTCAGGTGACTTCCGAGAACTACGTTACTTAGAAATATATGAAAGACCTATTGCACAATGTTTTGAATGCGAATAATATATATATTTCGATATAATTCGTTTTACTAAGTCCCTGTGTAAATATGCGTATGGTGTAATTCTAGCAAGAATATTAGAAAGTAGCATGCGGGATATATAATCCGTATAAATCCTAGCTGATGTTCAGCAAAGCTTCTATTGCGATTTCGTACTAGTGGATTATAGTGCTACATGACAGATGATAGAGTAGGGATCCTATAATTAGATCTGGCTTGCTACCGCATATAATTAAAATTTGGAAATGTGATGGTGGTCTGGACGATGGAGCTGGTCCGTATCGAGACTGAGACATGGACTTAGTCTATATGGATAAGTAATTAATAGTGGGGAAGGGAGGACGAGCGAAGAGCACGCAGACTGTAGAAAGTAGCAGACGAGAAGAAGAGAGTTAGAGAGAGAGTGTGGCACAGCGACCGACGCACGCTAGCCACGTAGAGATGATGGAGGGGAGAATGGAGGTCTAGCCCGTTGTAAGTATGATAGAGTTTTAATGTTAACAAATGATTGTCCACTTTGGTACACAAGCTATTATTATTAAGATTAGTATTATAAATACATAACTATAGCACAATGTTGGCTACACAGTTTATAATAGTAAAGTGACAAGAAGACATTCGTGGTTGAAATTTTTTTACGTGGAAGTGAATACATAATTGAATTATTGTAAATAGGATTCCATTCACTAGAACATACTTGATATACAATTACCTCTATATTAATTATTGATGTAAAGTAGGGACCAACAGATCACATTTAAGATTCGTGACTATGTAATCAACTACTGAATTGAAGATTAGAGGAAGTTAATCAATTTCATGGAGGAGTACAATAATCAAGTATAGTTTTTTAAAAAAATAAAATGACTTACCCACATACAAGGGGGGAGCACTGACACATAATAACTCTTGTAGCCTTCTCTCGGTGAAATTACTTGTCGTTGTACGCCATATTTCGTCCGTAGAACAGCACGGTCTATTTAACTTTGTCAGATGAAAATAAAATGTTGTCACTATCACAACCTGGATTTCATCCATCTTCATAACAAATTACCAAACTCACACACAGTAAGTCTATTTCAATTACCTTACATGTATTCAAAAGGAATTCTAATCTTAAGAATTATCTGTTCTATAATGAGTTTACGAATATGTTAAAAAGTTAAATTAATCTCATTTATTTAAAATTAGAAGTATCTTTATTCAACACAAGTTCTAGTTAGAACAGAATTACTCGTTAGATAGGATATTTAGTGCTATAAATTTGCATGTGCTGATTAAGCGGGTGCCTCGGAAGACTTTGGGGCCTCTGACGGAAGCTATCTATGTGAATTTCCTTACTTCTACAGTACGCTACCCTCTGGCAACCGGTATTCTTATGCTAACGTTAATACAGGTTAAATAAGATTGTCGACCTATAGCCCATACACAGAAAAGAGGGTGGCAATCGAAGTATTTTTTTAATGCTGATTCTAAATTTAAATCCCGTATAAGATCTGGAATAGTCCTGCATTTCCTCGATGTTGTATATCTGTCCTATAATTTTTCTGGTCTACTTCTCTTGTTTAGCAATTGTAGTCTAAAAATGGGTTGTTTTCTGAGTTTTTTTTCAATCTCTTCATTAATGCCATTAGGCCTTTGGTCGCCGCATCAAGTGTTACCAACATCTGGTAAGTCAGTTTTTATGGCTCATATGTTGGTGTGGATATATACTATAGGCAGGCTATTTTATCTATAACTCAACTTCGTATTTTGGCATGGGTGGGTTCAACGTTCACAAGTTTAAAAGAGCATGTTTCGCACAAGATTGTCATGGATGTTGTTGATACCTACGATGTTAAGATTTGAGCGAGGGCGTGAATGGGTCGCCTCTTCGCATTCTGGATCAATTAATGCTCTGTTCCTGATGGCTTGTTTCCATTTAATGCGAGGAGATCTTGTTATACTTGACAAAGCTATTTGATACACGGAATTTATTCTAACCGTGACCTTTCTGAAATTATTAACTATTGACTACGCTATTTTATTTTTGGTCAAGGTAGACTGGGGGACATTGCTGAGGTGGTGCATAGGTTCTTACCATCGATGTAGTATCTTAATTTGAAAAGGGGCTTCATCGGCTCGTGGAGCTTTCGATCTTGAGACAGCCAGTAGAGGATAGCTTTCCATAATCCCCATTAATTTTATGTACGGAGTGTTAACTAATTTCCTCACGTTGGGTTTATGCCTTCTTGTCTTGTTCGGTTGGAGTAGGGAAGGGCGACTAGGAAGTTCCGATTGTCGTTTGGCCCACGACTCTTATTGTATGTTGAGTTGAGACTATATCTGGTGTTACTTTAGCAGAGTTATTTGAAATTGAATTGTAGAAGCAGTGTCTCTGTTCACTACATCTGTGTATGGGGCCTTTACTTTACTTCAGATGCGTATTCATACAATAGTCAAAACAATGTCAGCATTCCAGGATATCTAAGGAGAGTCAAGAGGATTTGATCGATGGCACAGTAGCCGTTAACATAATTATTGTCTGAAAGAATACTGTGGCTTCGCAATCAAACAAGTACATAATTGATGTAGAGACACTTTCGGGAAAGTGAGAATCAGATGTGCTCCTGTTTCGAGGTATCCGCTGTAATCAACTCACTGCAAATTTCCAAAGACTGAAGAATCCGAGATGATATCGGCTACAATACGCTCATATGATCAACACTGGACATGAAACATCCCTGTTCCATGTTAACAATTAGTCTTCTGTAGATGGATACACCAAGCGCAGTATGTGTTGCATTCACAAGCTTCGTATTTGGCACATCCGTTTAAACTTAATTTTTTTTAGGGTTTACTCTAAGATATAGTTCTGTCTAAGTTTAATGAATCATCACAACCTACAATGATACATACCAGCAGTCGTTTGTTAGTCAGTATCGTCCACCAAAAGCAACATTACACACTGTCTCTAGTTACCTTACAGCTAAAGGGTAAAGACGAGATATCATCAGGACAAGTACCAAAAGTTTACATTATAGTATGGTTAGGGAAAGAATTTCAGACATCGATACTCAGACATCTCTTCTCCGGTGCGAATGAAAAAAGCAGTATTTACTTTTTTCTACCTGCTTTTGTCTTGTATACAAGGCTAGTGACAAAATTCTACGCGAAAAGATCAGTGAACGGGAAATCTCAAATTGGAAAGATGCTTCAGACTAAGCTTACTTGAGAGCTCATTGGGATTATATTTTACCATAGTGGTTTATTCTCTGGAGTGACCATATCCAAACATTCTTCATATCTCTCGATATACTATATACGAGAGTCGGGATATTATACAGGATCAATTTGGCATTTAGGTCCCATCTGTTCAAGATATTATTATTAGCTCCCATTTGACTTATAGATTATGGTCGGGCTCGGTTCACAGATTGGTTCAAAAAGTAGTTGGGCGGGAGGGTAGGTGGAGAGAAGTCTATATTGCGACGAGGAGGGGGAATAGTAAGTGTCAGGTATATGGTGGTCAAAATACATCGGATCGCGCACGACGTTCTAGAGCAGTAGATTTAAGAATAGGTGATACACACACGCAGAACTCATCAATGTTTTCACAAGAAGTGGGCTCTACAGTTATATCATGATGGACGTTCCTCAAATAATTTACTATCTTTAATAAAAAATCTCTTTATTATAGACCTGCTCGTACTCTTCTCTTCTTCTGATCCATTGGGAACCTCTTATTTAACTTACTTGATCTGTCGATAATGTTAGCGATCACATGAATGTCTATACAATACTTTAACCGCAGACACGAACAAAAAGATATCTACAAATATATTACTAACAGACTATCGCGCTGGTACATGTACTTATTATCCAGTATAGTTCGGGTAGTCGATGGAGGTGATCCATATTCAATTTGTTAATGTAATTATTACAAACATTCTTAATTGTATGCCGAATAAGGGACACAACTTGTAAGACAGATTGGAAAACTTGAGGTGTCCACTATGATATATCGAACGATATGTTATGTATTTATTCACTAGAATTAAAACGTCGTCAATAATCCCTAACGTGTCGATATACATGTAGAAAGCTCCTCATCTAGAGAATGTTTCCTCCCTGTAGACAAGCTTTTAAATAAATATCTGCTCCTAAGATGTAGAGAGAAATCCCTCACCTAAAAAAGGACGCACTTTGTGCCCATGAAATTCCAACAAACTGTTGAAGACTAGTCACCAAAGAATCAAAGACTTCCAATTAGAGTTCCAGACATCGTTTACCATATGAACTTTGGGAATACGTGTGGCGTAGTATCACTGAGTTGCTTTCAGTATGCTAGAAGTTACTTCTCTACTTTATTAAATGAAAAAATAAGAAGTACAAACAACGTATCTATTTTCTGTTGTGAATATACTTCGTACTAAATTTTCCTTACGTTATAAATCCTCCTGGTCGACCAGACATTGTATATGCATATTATTTAGGCTTTGAACATACAAGCGATAGATTTACAGTGTCGACCACACGGAATAAACAGCGACGCAAAGCGTGAGGTCACCACAATTTATTTCCTCAGCCGTGAAAATAAGAAAATGAATCGTATACTAACTGATTCTTATAGCGTCTACAACACATTAGGACATTATCTGTACATGAATAACATTGTTTAAGTATTGACCAAGGACATAATATATTAAAACCATGAGTATACAAAAACAGGTGAGGGAGATACACTCTCTTCTCCTCGAATTTACTATTGGTGGTAAGCTATTTTTAGTTAAAGCAAAATATATCTGATTAAATGAAATCGTCATGCGAAGTATAATAAGACATTTTACGACAAAAAAACGATGAAATGCTGATTTCTAACTATTTAACACTAGTCTACTGCGGGTATCTTCTGTGTCTTTTACAGCTGCTATAATATGGTTGCCTGGCCAAAAATAACCAAGGTACTATTACCTATCGAATAGCCACGGTAATCAGCCTCGAGCTGGCAGACACGAGATTACTGGACAAAGGCAATACAGGGCTTGAAAAACTTATGAAGTAAAGTCATAAAGAAACGATATGAACTAACCTGCAGACCTTACGTCACACGACAACGTATGACGGACGCTCCTAGGCAGAGCCTTGTATGTCAGGTAAGATATCATGAACAAAGAATACTGGAAAGTTTATGAAGCCAAACATTGGAGATAGTTCAAAAGCAAGGGGGTGACGAAGATAAAGGAATACGACCATGGCACGAAAATCCGGATACGTTGGGTGCTCCATCGGGAGACCTTGTCGAAACGGTTCCGGAAGATGAAACACGAATCCAGCGTCTCAACTACCAACACAAAAGCAGGCTAAAAACTGCTTCTTCCAAGCTACCACTATACAAGAACAATTCGTTGAAAACTTGATTAAACAATCTCCTTCACCCAAACCAGGTGTTCAACTTCCAGGAAAACCATTGCAGAAACTCCAACTAGAAAATTAACTATCTGTCTGGTTCATTGCATGGTTTTCCAATATGTGAATCAATCAGTCCAACTTTTAAGCACACAATATGAAATTATGCCTCCCGTTATCGGATATGGTTTTAATCTCGGTTTGAAGCATGGCGTTTACACCCTAGGCCGCTACCTGCAAAAGCCTGCAAACGAAACCATCACTGCATCATACTTGTTAAACGAATCATATTAACCGTTCCGGGGTGTGGTCGTCGATACTACCAATCGCACGAATGAAAGCAAGCATGAAGGTAGCAAGAAGGTACAGCAAGAAGAGGAGACCGAAAGTCGAGCGGCCCGCGAAGGGAGAAAGACGTGAGAGTAGAATCTGTATATCGGAGGTAAGGAACGCGGTATCGATAAAAGTGATAATTTTCACTATCGAAGACCTGTGATATCTGTAAGAAAGAACACAGTTTAGTCGAAGCAGAAACAAACGGTATCGTTCAACGCGGCTTAGCGTCGAAAAAGAGGAAATACGCAAGAAAAGTATCTACAAGAAGAATAGTTTTATGCGAAACCTAGCAAAAACTGGGAAAGTATAATGGTGGAGGGCAGGCTTATGGTTCTAATTCTCATGAAGACTATTTCCAAGAAATATATTTGCCATTACCTGGAATGGGTTCCTACAGAACAAGGGAAAGCTAAGATCAAATATACTAAGCGGCGGAAGCGAGCTATACAATAACCTAATTACGCGAACGATCGTAAAGCAGGATATCAGACACACGAAAAGAGGGTATCGGAGGCTAGAAGGATCGTTCCAAAGGCTCGAAAACTGGATTACAGCGAGTTCGCCAGAAAGCCCGAGCACAGAAAAAAGGCAATAGGAAAAAGCCGTAAACACTAAAAATAAAACGAAGGATAGCCTTGATTATTACATTCTTAGTCGAAGACACGGGAACTTAGCTGGAAATGTACATCCAGGCTGAATGAGGAGTGAACATGGTACTATAATCTAATGTATTTCAATCGAATATCTGTATTTTTTTCAATAATCCAATAATAGTAAGATTTGATGGGCTCTTATGATGTAGAGACATTGCAGATCGATGGGCGGGGATGATGTTAGCAGCTGAGAGTACACCAAGGTGGCGCGACATGAGACAACCTACGCTGTGAGTGAATTTCCCTTATCACGAATTGTAATACAGTAAATCTCAGAAAGTAGAAATACTTGTTGTAAAATTGCTGTAGCCACTGAAACAAGTTTAAGTTATTTTGTGTATTTGTTTCGAAGGCATATTAAGCTAGACGTCGAATGCATGATTGTCAATCATACTAGCTGATCACAGAAGTAGTATGAGCAACGGTGGCGACGTGGAGACAAGTTTGAAGGAGAGTGGCTTGGCATTGACAATAGACATGCTATTTATGGCTCCCGCAAATCAACGTGGCTCAACGGTTGCAAAAACAAATGTTATAAACGTCAACGTCAAAAGTTAATATAGAAAGCTCGTGGTTAGTGTAATAAAGTTACAAACGAGAATGAAACGCGTCAAAAAACCGATAGGAGAACCAGAGCCAAAATATGAATCATCGTATAGCCAAGTTATCTCTTAATTGATGTTTAGCCTTGTTTGCCAAATCGCAATCATCTGGGGTTTCAGAATTCACCTTTATACGCAAATGACATTTCGTCAGTTCAATATATTATATATATATATGTCGACACTACCAAAGTATTCACCGCACAAAATATATGGCTTCATTTTCAGTCGACCAGGGAGCGTGGATAGGAATAAATGAAATATCAGACACTGAGAAACATCGTTGGAGGTGGGGGTTCAGCACCAGACTCTGTCATAAGTACGACTGGTACGGGGAGGAACCAGAATACCACGCATCCAAAGATTACCACTGTGGTATAATGTGGCAGACGTACAGATACCACTGGCACCTGGAGAGCTGCGACCGGAACCACTACTACATCTGCGAAATGAAACTGGTGAGTGAATGTTATTACGTCGCAGTCATAAATAAAGTTTCCTGGGGAATCCAGTGATATACACAAAAAGACGTCACTGCAATGTATGGCGTCATAAGGAAACGTCACGTCATGACACGAGCAATGTTGGCATTGTCATCACAGTTAAGGGTTATTCAATATCACCACGACTTTAAGAGGGACAGTTGGACTAAGAAAATTATTCATCTCTCTACTGAAATGCACGAAAACTGATTACTTTTTCAAAATATTAGTAATGAGTAGAGGGTATCATACTTTCTTATTGGTTGCAGTTGCGGAAGGTACGATTTATTTCTTTTGATATATTGATTAATCGTGGCAAGTAAAAACGTATTATCACACATATTATAAAGTTAGACATATGAGTCCAGAATGTGTTATTACATTGCCTTGGGCCTTTATCTAGCGTTATCTGAATTTCTTCGATAGTATTTACACCTGTGCATATACGATTATATCGAGTTACTTGACAAATATAATCACGTAACATTAGGAGAGAAATAGGCATACTATTATTTGATTGACAGTACGTATTGGTGTAACATTTGGTAATGGAGTAACACACACCCGAAGTGTGTTTTTCAGATTTCGGGAAAACTTAAGTTGTTGTGCTGCTGTTTTAATTCAATAGTATGAATAAGAAATTTACAAATAATATATCTCTCATTTTCTCTTTCAGGGAAAGCCATGTAAATGCCAGTACTAAATTTGTATTGTCAAA
The DNA here is from genome assembly GCA_903981925.1 of Ostrea lurida. Lineage (NCBI taxonomy): Eukaryota > Metazoa > Mollusca > Bivalvia > Ostreida > Ostreidae > Ostrea > Ostrea lurida. The sequence goes on from CAJDSM010110558.1 coordinate 10,250, forward strand.
TGATCAAATTAAAGTTTGACTCATTGTTTATTCAGATAGGTCTCTATCAGATATTTTTATGTAAGGTGACAGATGCATAATGAAAATAGATGTATAACTTTTTTTAATGTTTATTGGTAAAACTATACAATAGATTTATCTTCTTTGTAAATGTACATACAATAGAATATCTGAATAACATAACAG
>CAJDSM010110565.1:0-10880 GCA_903981925.1 Ostrea lurida
ATTATTTTTATCAAAAAAATTTACAACTTCCGAGAATTATCCTTCCGAGAAGCACACGTAACATTAAACAAAATTCAAGGGTAGGGGGGGAGGGGGGATACCTGAGGTCGCTGTCACAACACGGGGTGCTAACATTAACTCGCGTTTATCACTAAATAGAGATCTCTTGAATCTAGACAAATAAATTTGGATTTAAAGTTTTGTGGGGTGACTACTTTTCCTTGAGCTCACAGTCATATATTGTTGTACCTGTTAATTCAAATTGGTTGTAAAGATGCGTTAAGCAGTCCATGTTTTCGCAACAACTTAGCACATGCGCAGCAAATATGTATAGGGTAGGCAATTTGATGTTTTTCCGATGTTTTGTCTCGCGTGGTCGGATCGTTAATTCACGTGATAGGGACTAGAAGCCGCGTATAGACAAATCTGCAACGGTAGATACAAACTGCACGGATGTTTTTTACTAATTGGTGTTATGAATGGTCCAATGAGATTAAAGGTCCGCGCTCTCTGACATATATCGAAGAGAGACAGATAGCTATTCGATCTCCCTCCGCGTCCTATGCTCAGGCAAGTCGACATACACTCCTACGGAGAAAGTAGTAAATTTCGCGTACATATGCACATCGTAAACACAAACAGGTACCACAACCAACCACATGTGCCTAGCATAGAAATTAATTTATGAAGCAAATATATACAAGAAGGTCCAATTATTATGCAATCCTGAGCAGACTGTGTAAAAACTGGAAAAATCGTCAATTATGATAGTTAAGGACTCATAATTTTGTTTATAAGGGTTTGTGGATTTAACCACTGTCTTTGATCAGAATGCTATATGGTTTGATTCCGGGCCCTCTCACCCATAGCTAGTTTTATGGACTTCTCGTATGTGGAAAGTAAGCTCTGAAATAATGTGAATACGGAATAATGCGTACTCACACGCATCACTCTCACGTGGACACACTCAATGAGCGATGAATACAAGGAGATGAGTATATTAAGACAAACATGCGCTAGTATAAGATGTAGATCATCTCTAATCTATGAGAGACTCTTGAAGTGAACAGATAATAAAGCTCATGCCAATGACTTTATGGATCGTATAACTGGGTCCTATCAAAGAGGAATCACACAATATACAAACATGTTGCGAAGAATCGTCTAAGTCGTTTCGAAACGCCATGATTTAATTTTCGCAATACCTCGGAGAACAATCTCATACTTGTTCGTGAGAAGTGGAAACAAAAAGACAAATAAGGAAACACAGATCGATTACATATCTCCACGTACCACAGTCTCCCTCCTTAATACACTAAGAGATTATCAAAAACAAATAAGTTTGGGAGGTAAGCACGTAAAATTCCATCATGGAGTGCCCTTGAGGTTATAACAGGAAACAACAATTGAAGACACCAAGCACATGCTTGCTCTGGATTCAAAGTGTGAAAGGATTTTCCCTGAAATGACAAAATTATATAACTCTTTTAATGCAAAATAGTGAATATTGAATATGTGTGAATATATGTCTATTAGCTCGCCACCTTTGTTGATCGAAAGATACTGTTAACTTGTGTGAAATAACTCAGAGGTGGGCTAGTAGTAGTGCTGAGTAGAGTCCCAACTAACATTGAGCACAAGTGCATATTGTATCTCTACATGTCTCTCGACACGTTATCATACAACTCTCAATGCTAAAAAGTGTGCATGGACCAAGTCTAGATCTTATGACTCAAGCACTTGCTATTAGAATAGAAGTAACAGTCCGTAGTCAGTCAGTGTGTTGAACAACCGGCTTAACTAAAAGGCTATGAAACGCATACAAGTACAGCATTTGACTCAAATGATAGGCTCATATTGGTAAACCTAACATAAATGTTTCATTTACGACGCCAAGCCCACATAGAAATTTTAACGAAATGTCCTGCACATTAAACGTGACTTGAGTTAGAAAAAACTCAAATACCTTGGCAAGCAGACGAACTTGTGATGGCCTAGAGTGAAAGCTTGCCTCGAAGATTCGAAAAGAACTGACCATGAGCGTGGGTCTCTCTTATGAGATGATTGTAGTGATAAGTCTATTCAACTGATTGGAGTGAGAACAAGGAATGTACAACTCAATAATTCTGAAGAAAAAATACATCAAGCCAGCAATGCACTCTTGTTCCCTAAGTAGTAATATACCGTTTTGATTATGTGCTGAAGAGACAACAGTAAATTTCTCAACATCGAGAAAGCCTTGCCAGGTGTTATTTTATAGATTTGAGATCAAATGGATTGGACTTTTTACCCTCACATCTCTAAATTCGATAAGAATGGAAAAGTTTGAGAAAGGAGGATACGCAACATATAGCTTGAAATCCCGCTTCTCGTGTTAGTATATATACGAAGTGAGTAGTTAGTTCTGGAGATTCAAACTGATCATTGGTCTTTGCAGAAATAAAATATCTCCAGAGAGTATTCATATCGCACGACACAAATGTGACACGAAACTTCCACATAAGTGGTCGTACATGTTTACTTGTATTAATCATACGTGCGTTCTTTAATGGTTGTTCGTTGGGATTATAAATATCATATGAAAATCTACAGAACGTCATTAATTGACAATGTGCATAGTAATCCAGTAGAATATTATTTGCAAGTATGAGTATTAAAAAAATGGCAATAGAGATAAATGCTGACTGAGCGAAGATATTGATGAATACTCACGTAAAGTGTATATTTGAGACTTATTTTAGGCAACCAGCAGTGGAGTGCATTAAATTCTACGAACTAGTGAAGTTGTCACTCTTGCATCGCCATGAGAGCTACTCACGAAGGTGTAATTTATATTTCGGCACACGCCTTCCATCAAGAAGAAAGGGTTAATATCTAAATTTAGAGCTCAAATTAACCGGCTAATATGAGCCAGGACCACAGCTATATTTAGGTGTCCATTGGAATTCCCAAACAGACACTGTTGGCAAGGCCTGATTGCGAAAACTACAAAGAAGTAGTGCAATTTTCGAAGCTCGAACTCCCAAGCATTGCTTTTAATAATAAAACTTCACAGATCTAGAGTACTTGTGGTAGATAGGTAGTAGGAGCTCTTAACAAAATACTACTGTAGTGTTTGAAATGGCCCTCCTGAGCAAGCATAGATTATCAGAAATTTCTTTTTTCCATTCCGATGGTGTCAATAGACAGCAACTGTCTCCATATTCTCTTATTAAGAAGCAAGCTTGCATCAGATGTTAATCACGTATATTCCTAATTAAGTACCCATGAGCTCGGAGAGAGCCAATAGGCATCTGTGTAAGTCCAAAGTGAAAACTGTGTGCACTAAAAATTGCATTGTATAGCATGGTGATATTTGTTTGCATATTAAAGGAGATATGAAAGTGTTTCCTGATCGCAATTTCAATATTGTTCAAGATATGAGTTTTTTATACCCTAGAGTTTTTTCCTATATGAATTCTGCGAATCATATTGCACTATACACAACTACTCTACTTTTTGGTTCGACTGATGTAAAATGCTAGTTCACTAAGTCAATACGGTTACTATATATGAGACATTGCACGATCTTACACCTCATATATACAGCTTGTACAAATTAATTCATTTCATGAGAAGGAAGTTACACAGCACACAGGGGGCTTGTGGTATAGCTTATTTAATAGCTCCAAATATTCACAACATAGCATTGTCTACGAATTCACTTTTTCACACAGTTTGTAATGGTGGGTTTTTTATTTGAAGGTTTTTGGGAGACTAACAGTTCTACTGCTATGAGTAAGAAGTGTATTAGTTATAGTATACTTCTTACGACACATTGATATCTTGTGTGGGAGATTAATAACCTTTGCTGACGAAAGCTGTCAAATAGGCATGATTGTTGCGAAGGACTCTTCTTCGTATCTTTTATAAAGGGAGCAGCTAAGGAGACATAGTTAACGTCAACCTTCCAACTAATTACCAAATGTGAAGTTATAAAATGAAGCAACGTATCGTTTATTTAATTGCTCACACAATTGTACTGCGGTACAATGTGAAAGCCTTATGCTCTAGACAAAATCAATGAGTTTGTCATCTACATTGACATAGCCTCTTAGTCGCCTGGAACCAGAAACACTATTTTCCCTCATGTTAACTCATCTAGTTATCATGATTCTATCTTCTGGGTTATATCGAAAACACTATCAAGAAGAGAAATTCCCATAAGATCGGATAGGAACTATTGGTACTGTATGAGCTTGTAAAATCTAAATAACCGGGAAAATCAAATTACCATCTTCTTATTATTCTATAATTATAGAATACATTTCTAGAAAATAAGGTTATCCAATGTTCTTATTTTTGCAACAAAAAAAAAGTTCCTTATTTTTCAATTTGACCATCGTACATAGTGCATGAACATTTTCTTCGGACCAAATTCATAAACGGAGATGATACGGCTCTTGTTGTCGTCAATTTCAATATTCTGACCGATTGTTCTCTGAATTTGGGACCTTTCGAAATAAAGTGATCTTAGATCCTCTTTTCAACATATAAATTGTTACCCATCACCCACGCTAAAAATATGGGGAGAGGTCAGCAAAGCACTGGACTGATAGATATAGAATAAGAAAGAGAGAAAGAGAAACAAAGATGGTGGAGATATAATACTAATATTGTCAATATCTAGGCACTGCAGAAGTTTTGCTTGTAGTTAAACAGCCTTGTTGAAAGTGCAAATGTGGAAAGTAATTTTGATAAGGTAATATGCAGGGTGTATACATTGATATTCGAGAAAAATATGCAGGAATAAACAGGACTGAAACTTTTTAAATTATGACGAAGAATGTTGACTTCATACTTTACGGCATATCTAATTCCTTTATTAGTGAATTTTTCAGCTTAAAGGAACGGCCGGCAAAATTCGGAAGAGTCCTATCTCGTTAATCCCGCGGGCTGGTTTTAAAAGAGCCTGTGATGGGTCTAAACCCATCCATAATCTATTAGCAATCAGCTTCAATATATTCTGGTGTTGAAAAGAGAGAGAAATCCAAGCTGATTTAGACTAGTTGGGTCATCTTGCTAGATCATATTGTTCAAAACCACTTCAATGGAAACAAGTAAAATAGGTTAATCAGTGCGGATGTGTGTGGACCTAATCCGTTGGCTGACGTAAGGCAAAAGTGACCGAAAAGTGACATCTTAGTATGTTTTGGTCATTTGATATGGAACGATGTCCATGACTTCGTTTACGTCTTTTGTGGAATTTGGAAAAAGTCTCGTCACATTCACATTATTTGCCATTGGACCTAGTCAAATTTCCTACATTTTGTACATTATCATTGCATCCATATGGAAATGCAGTGTCCAGCATCTTGATCCAGTGGAATCTTTCTCGTGTCTACGAAAAGGGGTACTAAAAGGTGAGGGTTGTTTGTATGAATGGTAAATTTTTTCTAAAGATTACTAACTTCATCCGACAGGAATGGAATGGTCAGGGAATTAAAATGTTTGTACAAAAAGTTGGTTTTCACCATTATTAATTGTGAAATCTATCCACCGATATTCTTTTGTTGAGTGACCCCTTCGTTTCCCCCACAAAATCAAACCAAGGGGTGCACTCAATTGCGTAGCACAACATTAGACAGATTTACAGGTAAAAATCTTCGAAAGGTTTTTTGGTACAGAAATCACGTCCTGTGAGAATTACTAGTAAAGGAAATTTCCTAAGTGATTAATAATACACAGGTTTTTAACCAATTTTTTAAACTGAACATTCGGAAAATGGAACCACATAGAATCCGTAGAGGAAATTATCAAAAAATGTTTTTTAACGGCGCACGTGCATTTGTAAATTTTGTATAATTGAATTATGATTTCTGTACCAAAGTTCACTATTTGACGACTGTACATACGACAAATTCCTTTAATCAATCTCGAAGGATATCCGAGGGACACCAACCAAATCTGTCCGCAGCCTGTGCCCCTTATTAGGCTCCACAGAGTTGACAACACCTTTTTATACTGGGCGACGTGTCAGCCCAGAAGATATATCGAGCTGTCGCCTACCTTGATCTAAAAATTGATCATATGCAGAACACGCTTTTGCTTATCAAGTTGGCTAGGAATCCTCAGCATTAAATAAATGACCAAAGAATCTGAAGCTATGTCGTCGGGTACGATACTAAATTTCCTAATACTTCTTTTTTCTCATTATTTTTGTCACTGTGCAACACTTGATATAGTTGAACACAATATATTCCCTCTACGGAATTAATTGATTTCTTCAGTTTTTCTAAGTGAAAAAGGTGATGTTAAAGACAAATTATCTTTCTCATACATGCTATGAAAATCAAAATTTGATAACAGGATGGATCGTAATCGCAAATAAGGTGTTCTGCGACATTTCTTATACACCAAGGATATTGAGTGATTGATTTCACAATTTTGCAAAAAGGAAAGTTTATGAAAATCGAACTTAATGAATGGCAATTGAACCCATTCTTCAGATATTCTCTCGCAAAAAGAATATTATGACACTTCATTCAGAAAGAATATACAGGTACGGTAAAATATGCTAATATGATTACTATTTGCAAGAAATATCATCACTATTAGGGATCATCAACATTTTAGAATGGTTTAAATAAGGTTCATATATCCCAAAGCAGTGCAGCATAATGCCCACGCAGATTAACATTTTACTGTACCGAAATGAAAGGAAATGCTATTTACCGATAGTCGTTCCTCAGTATTGATACCGCACATCCCTATTTATTTCCTTACCAAACTCTAATATAATATCAAACTAATCATATTAAATATTCTGGTTTTAATACAATTTATATAAAATTGAGTTAGCGCCTCATATAGAATGCAGTAATATACCACTATCACCTGCTTATGGTGCGTATATCTCACAGTTGATTCGACACGCAAGAGCATGCTATGCGTAGGAGGACTTTTTAAAGCGAGGCCAACTACTAACAAAAAAGGTGATGTTGCAGGGTTAACCTTTAACGAATCTCGTTTAAAATCATCATTTCGCAAATTCTACAGTCGCTATAATGACCTTGTTTGCGATTACAAAGTACATGTATCACTAAGTCTTATGTAGACTGATGTGTTTCATACCCTTTGTTAGACAGTCATTTTCCTACTAGATTTGACGACGGGTAATCCCGTTTATTTTATATCGACTAAGGGCTCAATGCGGGGTAATCCCGTTTACTTTATTTCGACTACGGGCTCACGGCGGGTGTGACCAGTCAGCAGAAGATGCTTACTCCTCTATGGCACCTGATCCTGTATTCGCTTTTGCAGGAGGTCCGTGTTACCCTACACTCGACTTTTTATACAACGTTAACTTCGCCTAATTATGCCTTATGAAATTTACATTGATCACGTTCAATGATTTTTACATAAGATAAAAGTGATTTCAAATTCTAAATGTGACATTTGGATTCGGGACTATTCAAGATTGTGTGAATCGCACCCAAAATCTTTATGAAACATTATGTTGAACAAGCAGTTTTCTTACTTATTTTAAAGAGGTCCGTTTTCAGTGTTTACATCAAATAGGACACATATTGCTGCGTAAATCAATGTCTTTCAATGACTAAACTAAAAAGGTAACAAAGAAAAAACTTCGAAATTGATACCAAAACAATATAAAGTCCAACACAAATTATCAATTAAAAACATAATAAAATCACAAAGGCATAGAATACCAATACTCTTGACAAGATCATAGAAATTAGATTTGAAAAGCATGACACGAAACAACAAACTAAATATCCAAATCCCAGAATAAAAATTGAATTGAATTGCAATTCAAAACAAGTAGATTTAATATCAAAATTACAATGAAATAGGGAACTGAATATTACAAGTTTCAGTTTGAATACCTAGATCCTTACCATAGCGTGGTGTCCTTGTACATTAATATAAATCTTATACGGTACCAATTTTGATGCACCAGGTGCACATTTAGACAAATTATGTTTCTTCATTGATGCTCATACCGAAATGTTAGAAATCCGAAACTTTGAAGAGCTGAAAGTGCAGTGTCAAAGACGTCGCAGGAATCAGAAAGCTTAATCATGAGGGAGGATCAACTCTTTATTTTTGAAATAAACTTTCTAAATTTTACCACTGCAATGAGATATATTAATTACAATATATTTTACTACGTATTCTACAAATGTTAATTGCTGAGAGGCTAGAGGCCAAACTTCATCAGCAAAATTTGACCATATGTTCTCTTGAAACATCTGGACTTCATTAATCTATCTGATCTGCTGATATTCATGTGTGTGTGTATATATAAACTGGTTCATTCTGTGTCTAATTACACAGTAACTGGTCCTAATTTCAGAAAATGAAGAATTTTGTTGTACTTGCTCTCACCGTTGGTATGCCGCTGTATTGTGGGTGGAAATGCCAGGTCCCCACGATGTTTGGACTAGGAAAAACACAGACCGCGACTCCAGACATCCAAAAACTTGTTGATTCTGTGAGTATTAAAGTATTTAACTGATTTGTTTATATGTTTAAACACCAACGATATTGACGGAGATAAAAATCGAAATTCACTGTTACTTGCATGATTTTAGTTTTTTGTTCCGAGATGATCTGATATTTATATTTACAAAATATGCAGTATAAAAGGTTGAAAAACAAATCCAAAAGGCTTTTATTAATCTAGCTGTCATGTCAATCTCATTCTCCAATACGTGATTTTAATTACTTTAGAAATTATCAATGCTCTTACGTATGTATCAATAGATTTGTCATGAATTTAAACTTAAATCATATATGCTGAACAAATTTGTGAGATATATGTATATGTAAACGATCCGCATATACTACTTTGTGACATATGTATACATGTACATGTAAACAACCCACATATACTACTTTGTGACAGTACTACAAATGCTTATGTACATTTAAACAACCCCAATATTTTGTGAATATAAGTATGTACATTTTGTGACATAGATGTAAATGACCCATGTTTATTAATTTTCCCACAGGTGCGTGGAGACATCAATTGCGCAGCTCCATTAGGGTACGACAGAGAGACTGATTTACAACTAAAAAGCTCGCTCTTATAGAGAGCAACTCGTCGCTGGCAAAAATTACTTCATCAAGGTACAAACATATTGTATTTTTCTATTAGAAATCATACCCTTTGTTAGACTGTTATTTTCGTACTAGATTTGTACTACGGGTAACCCGTTTACTTTATTTCGGACTAAGGGCTCACGGCGGGTGTGACCGGTCAGCAGAGGATGCTTACTCCTCATAGGACCTGATCCTACATTCGCTTTTGTCGGAGGTCCGTGTTGCCTACACTCGATTTTGTATATGTTTTTTTGGTTATATGATTATGTTTGACACAATGTTAACATTCGCCTTTTTGTTTATGACGACGGGTAAACCGTTTACTGTACTTTGTTTCGACTACGAACTCACAGCAGGTGAACCGGTCAGCAGAGGATGCTTACTCCTCCATGGCACCTGATCTCGCCTTCGCTTTTGTCGAAAGTCCGTGTCTGCCCTACACTCGATTTTGTATATATGTTTTTGGGGGAGCTAATGAATTACGTTTAACACATTATTAACTTCGCCATTTTATATTATATCACTAGAAATCATAGAGCTTTTACTCATAATCATAATATTTATTCAGTATATTCCGTCTTGACACTGTTTTCTGTTCCTTGGAGATATTTCTATGATAAAAACTACTGACCGTGAATTTTGCAAGATATAGCTAGTAATAAATCAATTTTGTATCAGAACTGCTGCATTCGTAAGATATCTTAGCACACTATTTGAATTACAGGTTCAGACAGGGCCAGCGAGATTCCTTCATGTAAGAATTACAAAGATCTGAGAGGCGCGTTTCCCTTTCCGGTGTTTCAACTGGAGTAATCCACTGGTGATCCAATACAATATTTTTAAAAATTTGTGATATATTGTTTGCAAAACAGAAATCAATTATTAACAATGCTAATAGAGTTTCCAGTTCTTCCAATATATCGAATTGTTATAGAATTCTGAACCGAAAAAGCTTTGCTCTTTGTTTTCGTGAGGGCACGAATAGAAATGACTATCGATAATGATATATAGTCTAGTTAACGGAGGAATCAACAAAGAACCGATCGAGCTCTGGGATTTTTTTTACACTTGGTATTTTTTATGATTTATCTCACTGTCGCAACTTTGATGCAGTTGAAACCATACTTTATGCCTTCTCTGGAAAATACTCATTCATACTCATATAAAAGCAAAATCACGCGAACAATGGTTATTCTACGAATCCTATTGAAAAAAGACCAGAGTAATACTTTCTATCACACACAGTTTGTGAACTCCCACCTGTTCTTGAATACTTCTACTTTTCTTGTAGAATAAATTATTGAATGATGAGTAACACTATAAGTAGAAATATCAAGAATAATTGAACATAACGAAAACGAACTCAGTTCTTCTTAAAATAATCTCTTACGAAAAAACGTCATTCAGTTGTAACTTTTGTTTATTAACTTATGTTGGTAAAGCTAAGAGGTCACTAAAAAGAAGAAATTGCATCAGGATACATATTTCTACATAATGGTGGATACCAATTTCTCTAGAAAAACATTTCGATAGCCAAGAGCACTCCATCTTGTCCACAAGCGTCAGATTTTCAAAATAAAAAGATACCATCATACAAACAATCCAACTTTAGGCACCCCTTTTCGAAGACAGCGAGAAGATCAATGGATCGAGACCCGGGGCACAGAGTATTCATATGGATGCAAAAAACTCTACAATGCAGGGAGAATGTCTAGTCTCCAATTGGCCAATGTGGCAGGACTTTTTCCAAATACACAGACGTAAACGCTGTC
>CAJDSM010110612.1:343-11083 GCA_903981925.1 Ostrea lurida
GAGACATATATGTTATATATGTCTCTGATTTCACTTTATTTCATTTTTTTTTAGAAAATAAACTACTATTCGCCATTGTTATTTATAATCACGGAATCAGCACGTGTTCGTTAGATGAATTCTGGTTTTATTACCACATTACCGCTTGAATTAAGTAAAACAAAAAATACCAAATGTACGTATTTATTTTATAGAAGATTTTTAAATTATTTTTTATTGATAGATTTTTATTGATAACATTCACTTCAGACCTACCGTGAAAGCGACGAAGCACGTTTCAGGTCATGAATCTTGGGATACCAAAGGTTTTTATGCATTTTATTACTAACACCGTACCTTACTGTAGATTAAAGAAAACAAAAATATCAATACTTTGTGCAATTCGTTGTTAAACTTTTTCAGACTAAATTAACGTTGCGTCGAACATAACATATCCAAGTATATATTTATATTGTTTGTTTTTTTCCCTTTTTGCCGGCGATATTTATAGACACCTGATACAAGTGCAAATGCTGCTATCCGTAAAAGGAATTTGGGCGACTTAAAACGTATGAATCAATGAGAGTTTTTAATCATTTCGCAATTGCAATACTAACTGATTCAACAGTGTCATCACCCAAAGCAATACATATCGTACCAGCGGTCTAATTCAGGGTGATTTGCGTAATAGGCTTTACAGCCGGGGGATACTAGGGAGCTATTTGGTCAAGATTCTGTCTGTTTTGTTATTGTATCAAAACAATTTAAAGAGAACACGATAAAAGAACCCCAGAGCTAAGCATGACCCCAACCTATCATATGTGGTTGTCTGTCTTATTGATGAATGTTCATTTATGTGTATTAGAAAATGACAGAGGTTAGCTGTAGTCCATACATCTGAAGAGTGGCACATTGTAAATCCCAAACTTCTGCTCTTCTATATATCCATGAAGCAAAGTGTTCAGGTGAGAGATGTGGCCCATGGGTCTCTTGTTACTATCATATGCGAGTCGACTCTCAGTCCTTTGATTTATTTTTCTCTCTTCTTGAGCCTCGTTTTTGCCATTGATCTAGAATCTCGTTTATTATGTCTTTGTACTAAAGCCTTAATCCTAGAGTTTCAGTTTCATCTCTTGCTCTAGATTCTCGGCTTCATCTCTATCTCTTTGAGTTTAGGTTTCTTCTTTCTACCGGTCGCGGTAACTCAGTGGTTTGAGTATTCGCTTCGCAACCGGGAGGTCGTGAGTTCGAGCCCCGCTCGTTCCATGGCCGTGTCAAACCTAAGACGTGAAAATAAGTAGCGATTGCTCCTTCACCAAACGCTCGGCATTAAGAAACGAGAATCGCGGGTCTTTCGGATATGACCTTGAAACTGGAGGTAGGAGTTAGATTGCTAAAGAACCCTCACTGCTACGGCCCTGAGTGCTAAGCATAGACCTAAATTTGTGGTACTTCACCTACAACTGGTAAAAATTCTCGACGGGACGTAAAACAAACAAATAATCAATCAATCATCGTTCTGCTCTAGAGTCATGGTTTCATCTCTGTTTTAGGATTTCACTTTCACATCTTCTTCACCGGTCGTGGTGGCTCAGTTGGTAGAGCTCTCGCCTCGTGATCGGGAGGTCGTGCGTTCGAGCCCCGTGCTCGGCACACGGCCGCGTCAAACCTAAGACGTGAAAATAGGTAGTGATTGCTCCTTCGCCAAGAGTTCGGCAATTAGAAGTGAGAATCACGGGTCGTTCTTTTATTACCTTAAAAACGGAGGTCCCGTGTCGCAGCAGGTGTGGCACGCTAAAGAACCCTCACTGCTAAAAGCCATGAGTGCTAAGCATAGGTCTAAATTTGTAGCCCTTCACCGGCAATGGTGACGTCTCAAAATAGTGAAATATTCTCGACGGGACGAAAAACAACAAATAATCAATCAATCACATCTCTTCAAGAGTTTCAGTTCCATCATTTCTCTTTAGAGTCTTGATTTCATCTCTATTCTAAAATTCTTGGTCTATAATTTCGGTGTGATCATCTCCATTTCATCTATTTGTTCTAGAATTTCGGTTTCATTTCTTTGTCCTAGAATCTTGATTTCGGTCTTTGTTCTAGAGCGTCGGCTTCATTTCATGTTTTGGAGCCTCGGTTTTATTGCTGTTTTTGAACCTCGGTTTATTTCTCTGTTATAGATTCTTGATTTCTTCCTGTTGTCTTAGACTAGATTACATTCCTCTGCTCTAAAGTCTCGGTTTGTTATAGGTTCTCAATTTTATCTCGTTGTCAAGATTTCATTCTTTTGTTCTGAAGTCTTGGTTTCATTTCCCTGTTCTAGAGTATCGGTTTAATCTCATTGATCTGGAGTCTCGATCATATTTCTCTGTTCTTGAGTCTCTGTTTCATCTTTGTTCTGAAGTCTTCGTTGTATTCTGTCAGTCCTGAGCCTCGGGTTCATCTTATTGTTCTATTGCTCTGAAGCTCTGCTCTGGAGTATCGGTTTCATCTCCCTGCTCTACTCTAGCGTCACTGTTTCATCTGTGTTTTAGGATTTCGCTTTCATATTTCTTCTGGAGTCACAGTTTCATAATTCCTTTATTGATTTCATAAATATTTTTAAATTCCTGCTAAAGAATTTCGGTGTCATCTCCGTTCTAAAGTTTCCGTTTCATCTCTTTGTTCTGGAATCTTTATTTCATTTCTCTGTTGTAGAGCCTCGGTTTCATCTCTTTATTCTACAGCTTCGGTTTCAATTTTCTGTTCTTGAGTTTCGGTTTCATCTTTCTGTTGGAGTACCTCTGTTCTTGAGTCTCGATTTCATTAATCTGTTTAGAGCCTCTGTTTCATAACCCTGTTCCTGGGCCGGGTTCCTGGGCCTTGTCTCATGTCTCGGTTTCATCTCTCTGTTCTTGAGTCTCGATTTCATCTCTCTGTTATACAGTACAGCTCAGGTGGAAATTAATTTGCCTGATGACATCTGTGGGCCATTTTCAGAGAGGGCATTTAAATATCCACTGAATACAGTGGATTTTGTATAGAATTGTATAGCACTCAGGTAAATGTACACTCTAAATGTCCACTGTGATTCCAAGTGGCCGGCCCACAGTGAAAAGTGGGCATTCAAAAATTCACCTCAGTTGTACTGTAGATTCTCGATTTCATATCATTGTCGTAGTCTAGATTTCATCCCTTTGTCACCAAGTCTCTGGTCAAGAGTCTCGGTTTCTTTTCACTGATCTTAAGTCTTGACCTCATTTCTCTGATCCAGAGTCTCGGTCTCGTTTCTCTGTTCTGGAGTCTCAGTTTCATCTCCTGCTCTAGATTCTCGATTTCATCTCTATCTTTTAGAGTCTGGGTTTCATTTTTCTTTTCTGGAGTCACTGTTTCATCTGTGCTTTAGGATTTCGCTTTCATATTTCTTCAAGATTCTTAGTTTCATCATTCTTTTCTTGATTTCATCAATATTCTAAAATTTACTGTTCTAGAATTTCCATTTCATCTCTTTGTTCTAGAATCTCGGTTTCATTTCTCTGTTTCATTTCTCTGTTCTAGAGTCTCGGTTTCACCACCCGTATCTAGATTTTTGAACTTCGGTTTCCTGTCTCGGTTTCATCCCTTTGTTCCTGAACCTCTATGATAGATCCTCGATTTCTTCTCGTTGTCTTAGTCTAGATTCTAAAGTCACAGCTTCATTTCTCTGTTCGTTATCTTCGCATTTTTATTGTAGTGCCTTGGTTTCATTTCTCTGATACATGTACTAGTATAGAGTCTCGGTTTCATCTCTGATCTAAAGTCTGGATCTCATTTCTGTTATAAAGTCTCGCTTTCATTTCTCTTTTCTAGAGTCTAGGATATATTCTATACTCGCGAAGTCTTGATTAGAGATTCGTTGTGGGGACGTGGAATGTAAGGCTTACAGTGTTACAATTGATGTCTCAATCCTCACCATTTTACGAATATATCTTGTTACGTACAATGTATCGTAGCATTTTTTGCGCATGTAAGTAAAACCATAAGAACGATGATTTATCACATACGACCTGTCTGTTAGCGTTGTTCCTATTATAAACAGTAAAAGGTCACATTAATATACATGTATATTTATATAGTGCTAAATGTTTATCAACTTCGTAATTCGTAGAAATTCGATTCCAAAAGTACATGTTTGGTATATCAATCATTTCAATCAATTCACTGGCATCATATTCTCTTTTGTTAAAGTATCAATTTGTATGGAACTAGACCTTAATATGATATCAGATTAATTAGAGCATTTTACTAATTATTAAATGTAATGCATGAATTCTTTAATATATAGAAACCACATATTTACAAACAGGTTCTCCGATCCGGAAATCTTTCTCCTCCCTTCACTCGGAGTGAAGTAACCCTACTCTGATGAAGTTAACAATTAATGAAATAATTGGTATGAAGTCATCTATGTATGTATATCTACTGTATGTAAATAAACCATGTAAGAATTTCATCTTTCCTGAATTAGCATGTATGCATATTTTTTAAAGAAATTTCCTAAGTGTTGATTGTGTATCGTCGGAAAATATCTCAATTTTCACATTTCTGTAATCTTGACTCCTCGACTATTACTACATGTATTGCGTCATTAAAATTCTAGTAAATATTTCAGTTTAAACTATCTATAGATACTTAAAAAAGACTTTTTAAAAAAGTGACAATCTAAACATGCGCCCCTGTGGTCGGGAAAAGAGTCGACAGGCTCTACATGGAAGTTGTCAACGATCCTGCCATAAATTGAATGATGTAAATATCAAAATCCAGGGACAATGCATTGAAGGGGACTATAATGAATTCCTTTAAATCTCACACTGAGTTTGGATCCAAATAGATTTCTTTTAAAATCAAATGCACGATATGCATTAATTGACGCCTATTTTTCTGATGGTTGTTTCTTTATCAGTTATATTTATGATATCTTAAATTATAAACCGATGCATTTTATTGAAATTCAAAGTCCGGTGCTGACTGAATTGACTCATTAGATACAACGGCAGCATTTCGCAAATTCTATGTTCGTTATAACAATTTAGTTTGCTAGTATGGCCTACCATTGGGTAAAATGTCTGACGTGTTTCATAGCAATTTTTGACTACGGATTACTCCGTTTACCCGATCAAGAAAATGGGCTCACGGCGTTGTGACTGGTCGACAGGGGATGCTTACATCTCCTAGGCACTTGATCCCACTTCTGGTGTATCCAGGGATCCGTGTTTGCTCCACTCCTGTTTTATATTTTGTTTGGGACTTTCAATATTGGTCACTGCTCGTTATATTTGCCTTTTCATTGATCTGAGTGTTATCTTTAAAGTGTAACTATGAAATGAGTTTACAGTTTCCAATCTTAAATGTGTTGCCTATTTTCTATCAACAGTTCAACAAATGTATAAAGCTAACCCGAAATCTATAAATAACATTGATTGACTGATATGAAATTAATCAATATTCCTTACTTATATTCATTATTTCGTTTCATTCTGAGCAAAACACCGCATACAGCTATAGTTAACAAAATTTTGTAATTTTCCATTGAATGCAAAATCTTTTCCTCATATTTGAATATATTTTTGTGTCATATTGTCTGCATCGTTAATGAAGATCTAAAGTCTACCTCACAAAAACCTGACTTACATTCTTAAGAGATTCGTTGACATAATAGTGGTTAAAATATCCCACTAAGAGTAAAAATAATTCAAATACGAAAATTATCGAATCAGATTGGACTATATGTGATATTATCTTGCTGTCTGTTACCAATCAGCTTAAATCAAAAAAAAAATACAATAAAAGTACATATCTGATTCATATATTTTGTACAGCATGACAGATTATGGTTCAAATAGTGTGAATTTTCCAGCAAAGCTGTAACTGTCGAAAGTCACACATAAATGCATCATTTCGAGCCTCGGCACTAAGAAATTATAAGACATCAGTAGTTAGTCATCACAGTCTCTAGTGCTGACGGAAATTAAATACTTTAGTACTTTGTTGTTATTTTGATTAATAATTTAGTTCAGTATACACAAAAACTAAAAGATGGGTTCAATGTGTCAAAGACAATGCGCCGTCATTTCGTGGTACTGACTAAACTGCAATGTACTTCAAATTCTAAACATTCGACCTTCCTCTCATGATGTTCATAATTCTTCATTCGATAACTAAATTCTTGAATCCACTTTGATTTCTTGACGATGCTGTGGAATTTGAAACAAAGAGAATGATTCTAATATAACGTTTCCAATGTGTATGCCTTTGATACCTCTACAAATTGTAATATTAGTGATTTCCTCATGAATGTGTTGTAGTTGTAATCATTGCTCGTATGAATCTGTAATAATATAGTACGTCTATTGAAATAATATCAACATGCTTCACGAAGTAGCGTTGCGTCTCGTACATGTATATGCCCTCGTGTGGTTTCTAAAATGATATTTGTTTCTCAAATAAAGCATTTTACTCTATTGGTCTTGCTTTTACCTTCTCTTAATATCACCATTCAAACGTATCATAACGCACTAGCTGTTTCATTTCAACGAGCAGTAGACGGTATGATAATATAGTACTGTACTATAACTGAAACCCAGAGAAAACTATGAATCACATTTGTTTATGTTTTGCTGTAATTCATGAAAATCGAAAAAAAAGTACATGTACTCTAAGAGACATGTCGCCAAATTAATCAGTGATTGAGTAATTGTTTATTACGTCATCAAACGACTGCCATTTTCGATAAATAGCAGAATTACTTTGATGCGATCACTATTTTGATTGTATGACATTTTTTAATCAATAAAAACCAAGGTTGTAAAGTAGGTGCAAGGCAACGCCCTCATCTCTAGTGCTGAACACATCAATGGATATTGATTTATAATTGATTATGCCATGTCAAGTGTGTAATTGATTATCGACGTGTATAGATTACTACGCCGTATTTCAAGGTTCTCCATCACACATGCAGTTTAGCAATTAATTATTAATTTTTGTTTAATTAAATCATTCTAACGAAAAGTTTCATAATAAATCAAAATTACATTTCATCAAAATGTTTCTATAGAATAAATAAAATGAAATAAATTGATTGGAGATGCTGCTATCTAATTTTCGTTTTAATCCTTGAATAGTGGAAATCTATTTACTGGGTCAAATTTGCACTCATTCATGAAATTGAAAAATGAATGAAAAATCAGACTTAAGATGATTCAGCTGTAAATGACAAAAAGAAAGGCTTATTCATAAAATAAAACGGATAATTATGCTTGCCGTGTAGCAACCCAGATAACGATAACTAGGTCTTTTGTTTTCCTAAATATGAAAAAGTCATACGCAATCAGTCCACTTTCTGTGTGACTTTGATATATTAGTCAAATGAAGTTTGCATATTTAATGAATAATCGTATTTTGAGTGCAATGTCGTACTTAAAGCTTTTATTTTACAGCAGGGTTTGCCGACGTTGCAGTGTAGGTACCACGTGTATTCCTGAAACCCTAATGGCGAAACGTATGATATATACTGAATCAATACGGTAATATATCACAGTGCTTGGTACATTATCCGACTTTTGTCCTCATATTTAGCAGCCCCCTCTCTTCGAATATTGACAGAAATAGTTGAACGGCGCTATTGTAGCTCTGAATATCAGGTGCTTCGGATGGCCGATTGCTATTTACATGTATAACCTTTAGCATATAGCGCTCTAGTATATTTAGAAAATTAGATTGCACATCTATAATAGTGTGATGCACGTAATATGATAATAAAAGTACATGTATGTAAAATAAAGTTGGGCGATGTATGCAGATACCAATTGTTAGTTGGAAAACTGTGTAAAAATAGAGTTTGCAATGCAAATGTGACTATGTGACATATAAGAGATGTCAGATTTCTCAAACAGAGACATATATTGTAACAATTGTACAATCGGCGGGCAACAGAACTTGCAGATTTAATTTTCAAGTGTTAGAATATTATGTACACTATAAGCAATGATGTACCATTTGGGGGTATTTTAGTTACTGGTAAAATTAATATTTATCACGAAAACAGCTCTCGCGCGACAGCGATACCGGTTGAAAAACTGCACTTGCAGTAATGCTAATCGACAACGTTTTGTCTATTCCCTTCAAGTATAGGACGCTGGAGAAGTACATGTAAGTTAACCAAGTTAAACTATTAAACATTCTTGAAACATTCACCATCTACTCTTTTAAACTGAAACGAACGTTCAACCAGCTTTTTTGATGATGTAAAAACTGAAAATGTAAAGGCAAAGATAACGAACATTTCAAACAAGTCACGTTTAAAAGACAGCATTTCGTAAATTCTATGGCTGTTATAACAATTTAGTTTACCAATTGACCTATCATTGAGTCAAACGCTGTCTGATGTGTTTCATGTCATTGTTTAAAAGGGCATGGACACGTTCTGAGCTAAAAATGTTCAAATTTTAGATTTCCATTTCAATGTTTACAATGCTCACTTAGGGTATGTCTAATGGTCAGCAAATATTTGAACGTCATTTGTTGAGTTACAAGTGAGATACAGCATTTACAAATCTTCGCTATGTAAACAAGTCTCAGAGCCTGTTTTTATTTACATAAAGATTGCTTCACAGAAAATACCATGTTTAAAACAAAAATGAAATGTGAAGAATCACTAGGAACTGTTTTATTGTGTTCAGAAAGAACTTGTGAAAAAATCTTGCTTTAAAACGGAACGTATACTAACATATTCAATTTAGGTAAACAAAAACATGACTCGAGCATTGTTTACATAGCGACGAATTTTAAACGCTGTATATCACTTGTAATCAACAAATGACGTTCAAATTTTTGCTGACCATTAGACATACCCTAAGTGAGCATTGTAAACATTGAAAATCAGAAGGCATCAGAGATGCTATAGCCGAGTTGCAGGTAACATTTTTGAAGTTTTTCTGTCGGGCAGGTAAAGCCATGAGGCCACTTAGGCATATTTATATATAAACAACTATAGTTCAAAACGTCATAACAGAATATCAACGAGTAAAAAATTATCAATTGCAACACTAAATCATCTGTACAGGTGAGCCATTAGCTGCAGGCCTTTATGATACCGTTTGATAGACCTAGCCAAAATTAAACAACTTTTGTTATACATGTCTTAACAAAATGTTTTCATTTAAAGAGTTATGAATAGTAACATTTAAATTGTTCGT
Organism: Ostrea lurida; assembly: GCA_903981925.1. Lineage (NCBI taxonomy): Eukaryota > Metazoa > Mollusca > Bivalvia > Ostreida > Ostreidae > Ostrea > Ostrea lurida. The sequence continues at coordinate 9,535 of CAJDSM010110612.1, forward strand.
ACAGGTGAGCCATGAGGCCCACAGGCTTATATCTTGATACAGTTAGATAGAGATGTGTAAAAACTAAACAAATTTTGTTATACTTGTCTTAACAAAATGTTTACGAGTAAAGAGTTATGAATATTTGATATTAAATCATCCGTACAGGTGAGCCATGAGGCCTGTAGGCCTTGGACAGATTTTTCCGAAAATCAATAGGTTCTCACTCTCCTTGATGAGTAACAATATCCCAAAGTTTCAATTGAATCAGATGTAAACTTTTGGAGTTATTGCTCGGAAACCTCATTTTTCTAAAAAAAAATTCAAAGTTATTTGGTCATTGTGACCTTGACCTTTGACAGATTTTTCTGAGATATTCAACAAGATTTCCAAGTTCATTTGATATCAGAAGTAAAGTTTTAGATTTATCGTGCCGGAAACCTCATGTTATTAAGATTTTTTCGAAATTTTTTGGCCACCATGACCTTGACTTGGTCGGATTTTCCGAAAATCCAATAGGGTTCTCTCTCACTTAATATGTAACAATATCCTAAAGTTTAAATTGAATCAGATATAAACGTTTGAAGTTACGTCCGGAAACCTCATATTTTCAGATTTTGGTGAAGTTTTTGGTCACTGTGACCTTGACCTTGGACGGATTTGTCCGAAAATCAATATGGTTCTCTCTCACATGATTTGCAACAATATCCTATAGTTTCAATTCAATCAGATGTAAACTTTTGAAGTTAACGTCCGGAAACCTTCATATTTTCAGATTTTTGGTGAAGTTTTTCGGTCACTGTGACCTTGACCTTGCACGGATTTGTCCGAAAATCAATAGGGTTCTCTCTCGTGTGATATGTAACAATATTCCAAAGTTTCAATTCAATCAGATTTAAACTTTTGAAGTTAACGTCCGGAAACCTCATATTTTCAGATTTTGGTGAAGTTTTTTGGTCACTGTTGACCTTGACCTTGGCACGGATTTGTCTGAAAATCAATAGGGTTCTCTCTCACATGATATGCAACAATATCCCAAAAGTTTTAATTCAATCAGATTTAAACTTTTGAAGTTAACGTCCGGAAACCTCATATTTTCAGATTTTGGTGAAGTTTTTCGGTCACTGTGACCTTGACCTTGACGGATTTGTCGAAAATCAATAGGGTTCTTCTCGTGTGATAATGTAACAATATTCCAAAGTTTCAATTCAATCAGATGTAAACTTTTCGAGTTATCGTCCGGAAACCTAATTGTTGACGCCGCCCGCCCGCCATCACAAACCAATAGCCGAGTGCAACTCGGCTAAAAATGGAAATCTAAAATTTGAATATTTTTAGCTCAGAACGTGTCCATGTCCCTTTAAGCCGTTTTTCACGATTTGACTACGGATTGGTTCCGTTTACCTGATCAAGACTTTGGGCTCACGGCGGGGTGTAACCGGTCAAACAGGGATGCTTACTCCTCCTAGGCACCTGATCCCACCTCTGGTGTGTCCAGGGGTCCGTGATTGCCCAACTCTTGTTTTTGTATTTCATTTAGGACTTACGAGATTGAATCCACTATGTTCGT
>CAJDSM010110618.1:0-17500 GCA_903981925.1 Ostrea lurida
TATTATCCTGACGGACGACTCCGGACTGACAATTTTCCCCAATTAGTCCGATTGGGACTGTAGAATATTTTTTAAACATCCATTTGGGAAAACCATCAATATTAAATAAAATGTATCAGTAAGATTAGAGGAATTGAACAATACAATAAATACTGTCACTATTTAATTAAACTGATTCATAATTTACATCTTTTCTTATTTTGTATTTCAAATTAATACCCCAAAAATATGGCATTGATTCAATCTGGGATGGTAAACTTTTTCTCGCGGACTGGTTCTTTTGATATCTAACCATCCTGACTGGTCACTTTTAAATAAAGTTAGCTTCAAGCCCTGAGGTGTTGAAATTAAGCTTTAATATTATTTTGAGAATATATAATTCAAACCCCTAAAACTACACTTTTGGTTACAGACGTCCGCTGGTATTTTTCAAAAAATAATATATTCAATTTACAAAAAAACATACCCGTTTCAAAATAATTTCCTTTTGTAAATTCTGATCCCAAATCAGATTTGCGCATACAAAAATTGTGACCGCTTTATGATAGTGGTGCAAGTAAGTTGCACACACCCTGGTATGTAGTATATATGGGAAAAAGGTCTATTTTCATGTTACTAATTTTATTCCACATGAATTCCAGCGAATAAACTACCACATTTGATGTGATGATAAGTGCTACCATTGATATCATTTGACGAAAAATTGCACCCCTTTATATATTATTAATAATTGAGTCAAAAAGGTGCCCATACAGCGGGACGTGTGTATTATACCAAGACTATAGGAAAAAGAGACACCACCCCCCCCCCCCCCGGGGGGGGCATAAACACACAAGTACAAATTTTTGCTTTAAAATTTCGACAATAAACATTGGAAAAAATCACAATATGCATATTTTTTTTATTTAACATAACCAACTATTCAAACTATATAATAATTACTGTTAATAAAGCCACTGTAATGGGTCGTTGTGACATGTATAACTAGATCTACCACTGTCTCCATCAGTAACGGCCAATTTCAGGAATTTGACCTACACTCGATTTTGTATATGTTTTTGATTATGATTACGGTTGGACACAAATATGTAACTTTTCGCCTTTTTCAAGGCCGCTTACCCCGCACCTATGATGGCCAGTGTTTGGAAAAATAACCACTGAATAACGTATTGCCCGACACGCCTAAATTCTGCTGTGGCGAAACACATTTCTTGCAAAGACGCCCGGCCCGACGGTGCAGTTAAATGTCAAAAGGGCATTTCACAATATAAATTCAAAGTGGAAAATGAAAAATACCGCCAAACGCGAATTGCTACCCAAGTCTGGGCTAAGGAAATAGGATCTTTCATAATCACCGTGCTACATGAAGTAAATATATTTTGTTACTACTGCGGGGCCTTACCTATATTAAGTCGCTGAAAGTCCTAGCTGTGCAATTTTCAACTTGTTCCTCATTATGGCAGGGAGAGGTTGCAACAATAACAAACGATGCCTGTTTTAATCACGGAATACTTTCATAGAACTCAATGATTTTCCCACTGCCATCCGTGTCCCAACAAAACACAGCAGTTCCTTGCCACACACGGCTTCATACCTCTCTTTTGATTATCGCGGCAATTGTTATGGTAAAGATTTCTCGTTGATTTTGTTTTTCTAACTCTGTCGTTCAGCTTCGACTCCATTTTTAGTTTTCAGTGTGCGTTGGTTCGCGTGTTTTCATTGGATGATAATGATTTACTCTAAAGGGCACAAACTCTACCGCCATTCGCTAGATGGCGCGCAAGGAGTGCAACGCTTTTTAATTACGAGATTCTGCCAAGGCGTTAGAGCGGAGCGCGGACCGGAAGAACTCCTTTGGCTGCAAGATGGATAACAGGAAGATGAAAGTGTGACTATGCCAATGGCTGTGATATGCAGTTTCAGAGAAAAGTGCTACGAAAATATTTGATATTTCGGACGAGAATTTTATGACAAAGTCGGATAACAGGAATTGACAAGCATATAGTCTGAATTATGTAAGCACAGGTAGTAACCCCTCGACTGAATTGACTATACAAAATATCAATTGGTTGTGATATGAGCATTTTCAAAGAAAAGTGCGACACGAAAAAATATTTATTCACATTAAGGCTCAAAAATTTTTAAAGAAAGTGGGTTTGAACGGGGTATGACAGGAATTTGGAACATGCGAAAGGTCTAGAATTCGGTAAAGCGCGTTTATGGACCCCTAGAATGAAAATCATACCACCAAAATCAATTGGCTTTAATATGAGTTCAGAGAAAAGGTGCGACAAGAAATATTTTGTTCGGTTCGGACGAGAATCTGTAAATGCACGTATTTGCATTATACATGCCATCAGTGTTCAAGTCTATGAAGTGTCCAACAAGCTAATTTACATTCCACACCCGCCTACTTAGAATCCACCAAACTACATTTCTCTACACAAAGTTGGTCGGTTTCCTTATCTAAAGGATGATGAATAACCGACAACTCTGTGTAAGGAGAAGTCATAAGTGACTAACTAGTCGAAAAAATAATTAGGATCCTTTCTCCTGACAATGTTCCAGTTCTATCCGTTCACGATAACTTTAAGGAAAATATATTGATCTATTTGTTCCTTCAACGACAAAGTTTAAGTCATATTAATGATTACTAAGTGTTATCGCCCACCCCAGTAGATCACCATTTGATTTTAGTCCCTCCCACCAAATAGCAAGCAAAACCAAAAACAAAGAAAAACGAGCGTGTTTCGGTTTTCACGGCATAAAAATGAAATGAGTTTTCTGAATAATAAATCAATATACATGTATTATGCCTTTTTAATATGTAAACAATTTCCATTTAATTGCCAATTTTCTTGGTTCGTTTTGTCATTTTTTTTTTTCAAGATTTCAAATATTAAATTCTTATAAATTTGTCAATTTCGTACCTAAATTAGAACACTATAAAAAATTACCTCCTTTGGACCCAGACGCATTTTACCAATGGAATTAAACAATTGTCACATCATGCATTTTCTACCAATCACCAAAGTTAGAGAAAGTGCTAAAGTCCGAGATTGTAAATCACTTTCATACCGTCTTCCAAGGAAGACGAAACAAACAAACTGATATCTCGAGGGGGGGAAAATATAAGATTAGAAATGTATCCATAAAACATGTTTCTATTGACAACAATCTTAGTCCCATGCATGTTTCGTGAAAAATTGTACGGTCCATACATAAATTAAATATTGAAAACAGCGCGTAGCCGTTTTTTGAGTTTAGTTGTTCTGAATGTTACATCCTTTACTCGAGTTTCTTCACTCATACCGATACTGTGTCCAGCCTTAAATCTACATAATCACAATTCCTAGTAAATTTGCTTGCTTTCGCTATTTGTATTCGTGTCAATCCACTGTTTATTTCAATCTAGAATTAAACTGCCTTTTTATTCGACATTTTTAACACGTCACGGAATTTCTCGCGTCGCGTACCTAAATTATCACTTTACTGGTCATTCAGTCAATTCAATTCGATGGATTTATATATGTCTTCTGATTCAATCGACAAGTAGTAAAATTTTAACCTGTATTTTCATGTATTTGACACAAATGTTTGTGTCAGCTAATTACAGTTCCTGCTTGTTACAGAAGAATATTTCTACGGAATTGATTCTGTTGGTTAATGGATGATATTCACATGTTCCAAAATAAAATGGAATGCTAAATTTTGACAACCTGTGGCCGCTTCGGACTCAGTAAGCAACCAACAACTGAATTCGTTGCAATGCCATAGTGGGCTACCATACACTTAGGGACGTGTACAAACTCCATACTCATACTAAATATATATATATTATTAATCTTATATTCATAAATTCTTTCTCATCTATTGTTTATTGTCAGATTATATCGTCACTTTTAACATAACAATGTAAAAAAAATGTAGATTCGATAGCTACATGCACTATGTTACGAAAGAGACATTTTAAGTTGAACATATCGCCTCAATAACTAATACGAGCGAGCTTCGTGTGCATTAAAAACTTATCAACGTATACTATTAATAGACCCAACAGTCCCATCTTTTGGGCATCAAATGTAGATTCCACCCTAATATAAATCTCTCTTTAACTTACTTTTGTTCTACACATTATAATATGTATTACTTATAAGTTATCAAATTTTTTTGCACAAACAATTAGGACGAACAAGCGCTTTGAATCTCAAAAGTCTATATAATTTAATCCAAAATACACTTGTATTAATATGTTTATTAACACCATCTGAAGATCTTAAGCGTATATATTACAGTTGACTTATTAGCTATTAGTTTCTCAAGTTTTACTATCTTGGGCCCGTGTTCAATCTAGATAGCATAGCTGATCAGTTTTTATGAAATGTGAAATTTATTTGCTCAAATTTAAATTGAATGAAATCAATGTAATGCCAATTGACCTCGCATAGCGATTTTGTATTTTCTATGTGCATGTACAATTAATCACTTCTCTTCTTTCGATATAACAACTGAATCGATGTGAGCGAATGTTGATTTGCAAAATTTTAGTCAACCGTGTCGCCACTGGGCATACAAATTGACATATTAATTAATAATGTTTTCAAAATATACACTAAAAGCCAATTTAAGCCAAGCAATAAGATGTCCAAAATAGTAGTTGGTCATCTCCATTATCACACACCCAGAATTCAATACAAATTTTAACATCCATATTGTCTAGTATATTGTATTTTTTTATATATAGTTTTCTTTTGTTCATATAGCAGCAAGATGTAGATCACTCATTCTCGATAACCACCTAGTCAGTATACATTTAATGAAATAATTGAGTAGATACAATAAGTGAAATGCACCACCATTATGTAGAAGATAGCTCACCTCTCTTTGAATGTCATAATGTAGATTACTGTATACATATAAACAAAGCCCATGTATTGATGTTCTTCCACTGTACCCTGTTATGGAGAATGAAATCTTTCTATCATTGATTAATGTCTTAATTGATCAAAAAATTAAATATTTCTATGTACTCAAAGATCAAAACTGAGAAGTCAATCAATTTACTAGCACCGCTCATTTCATTCAGTCAGATACTTTTCGCGCGACTTACGAAAGATAGGGTGTAGAGTATATTACTTAATAGTGTACGTTTGACACTTCTAAGCGATCCATCTTTCTTAAGACTAGATTTGATAAAAGATAAATTAAAGTATAAAAAAACATGTTTACATATTGGACTTTCTGATTAATACAAGAAGACAAGTAATCATTTATTCCTGATTATATTATCTAGTATGGTCAATTGTTCTATTAATACTCATGCTCTCCTTGATCATGACATCAGATTATGTTTGGTTTGGTTTTATCTGGTGTGCGTCTTGGTTGGATTGGTGAAGTGGCACAAATGAATCTTTGTTGTTATTAGGTTAAATGCTAATAACAGCATTAGAAGAACAAAATTTTATCGTTAATACAAAGTCCATTAACATTCAACTAAATCATATATTCACGATCTAGATGTATGATGTGTATAGCAAGAATGATCACTGTATTACTATAGTCTATTAATATAAGCGAATAATGGGTAGCGTCAGACGTTATATTTCCCATCTACATAGTTCTCTTAGTATCCTATTATCTGACTTTGTTAGATTCCTGTTGTGAGAGTGTCCTAGATCATGGACATCACTATTTACTAATATAGTTGACTCCCGTAAAATGATCAGAAAACTAAATACATCGGGATTTGCATTGGTTGGTACTACCCTTTCTGTTCTAACCAGAGTCTCGAGATATAGTAGCTAATCAACTGGTATAAGGTGAACACACTCACATCCTAATCATGAATACAAAATTATAAACACACGCCGAGAAAGGAGGCATCTAATATAATATATTGAAGCTGCGTGCAATCAAATATTCGACAACATGTCAACCATAGTCCACATTCAGCATTGATTACGTAAATAGGAGGTGAACGTCATAGTGCCTCCGGTCTTAATGTGTAAAATGTATGAGAACAAGAGCAAAGTTTCATTCTCAAAAATACGTCGTGCGTAGAAGCGTCTCTCTAAAAGATAAATTGCGTGGCCTTAAACCCAAGCTATAGTTCCTTCCAGAAACTTTGGTAGAGTATCTAACCAACCGAATCCTTACAGGGTGCGTCCTTGGGTCTAACGTTATGGTGTAGACAAGTTACGCAACTGTGACATGACATTTCTCTCTCGCTTGCATTCTCTGTACTGTGATCGGCATCAACGAAAGTCACTTCTCAGAAAACTAATTTCAAGAGAAACCTCAAGTTGATCTTAGAACTGAGACTCATCGTAGATTGCCGCGTCTTCCTTGCTCCCTACTCTGTGAGCGAGCACAACGAACGGAGCGGACTTGTCATTTTACACACATGCACTATGTGCGTCTTCTCCTAAAACCTTCCTTGTGATCGCAGGCGCCCCCCCTCCTCGTTTCCAGACTTTTCCTCGCTTTTACCCTCGCACTGTAACAGATCTTTCATTAACTATTGATGACAAGTTCTGAATGATCCGACCGTTGAAAAATTCGGTGTTTAGATAGTCTAGATGTTTGACTACCCGTGGTGAGAACGAGAATAAAACCCTAAACTACGCGAGCTAGTTCGTTTGCAGTGTTTGTATAACTTGATCTGGTTTAGTGGATTTTTACGTGCTTCCATCCCATGAAACCGTTACTCTATCTCTGATCTATCTCCGCATCTTCATGAGAGGCACAGCGGTTTCTATGCTCAGGATAATACACACTGTTTGTTAAAAGGGCATAGCCACCATTAATCCAAAAACTATATTAGACCAATAAATTAACTTACGAGTACATAACTCATGACTATAGTTCCCTATATATTAGCAGGGTAGATGGAATACTTGATTTATATCTACCGTACGTACTTCAACTTGCCACATTGTTCAAATTCTATATGACCTTACCAAATTAAGGGGAATTCGACGCCTACGAGTTTATATATTACATCTGAACGCAGGTCTCATTTGCTGATTAATAGAAAACCAATAACCCACAACTTTCACTAGTTCAGACCTTCGTGTCTATCATTTCTGGGCGGGGGAAGGGGATGCTGAGTGATTCTTCCTATGGTTAATACTCTCGTAGTGCCCTCTTGTTGTTTTATTCGTTTATTTGTTTATTTTTTACTTGTCAAGACGATGTACACGCATTAAATGTTATTGTTTGTTAAATCAAGAAACTGAAGCTCTACATCAGCATTCTTATAGTAAATTTTTTAATCTTATTAAGACCTCCCACCATTTTATTGAAATGTCAATATGCTTTAATAAAAGTATCCTTCTCTTTCAGAACATATTTATCGTACTTATCTACTAGGTTAACGCACTCTAATATTACTAAGTAGACTCATCTTTCTCTAATTTCTAGTCTAGTAAGCGTATTATATGAAGTCCATATCAAAAAGAACCCAACACTACATCGCTCTACTAAGTATAGAGATTCCTCATGTTGGACTTACCAATCCTCAATTATATCCATATATGCCTAGTTTGTAGCAACCATTAACTAGTAAAAAACATACCTCCTTGGCAATGTCGATAGTCCTTGTGTGTCTCATATTACCACTATCAGCTGCCATTAACTTTGTCTCCTATTTCCACTGCAAGCCATGCAACACATTTCCGGCTCTACAATGTTATTCCATACTCTCTATCCAATTGATATTAAAGACGTATAAAAGACTTACTCTTAAACAAAATGATTGATTGTAAGTTTCATACTCAGACCGCATTATTTCTGTACTAATGTCGCAACACGTATTATAATGGCAAATCTTGATTACCTCTAAATGCCTATGGTGTCAGAACAAATACTATGTGTTTTTAGGATTCATAAAGACGTAACAACATAGAAATGTATGCTCTACGAAATATGTGTTTGTCAACTATCCAAAAGAGCTGTGTCACATTGATTTACAAGAAAAATCCACATGGAAGAATTTCTAAACAATATCATCATACAATTGTGGTGTGAGTACTCGTTCTCATCTTCAATATTAATGCTTCGACAACATCAACATTGTAGTTAGGATTGTAATATATGAAAATTATTATGGGAGATTCAACAAGAATAATAGACTATTGAAAACTATTGCGTGTAGTTTTATCATCTAATAAAAGAAAATATATCAATGAATGTACTGCTTCAAATTGCGAGTAACATAGTTGATATGATGTTAGAAAGCTCCATACTTATTATCCCTCTGAGTGTTCCATAGATTTAAGAAGACTTATTTACTCTTAGAATTCTAGACAAATAGTCTAGAATGTGCGCATGGAGAAGAAATCTTTGCCTAATGTGTTTCAACCAAGTCTTTATTTATAGGTACGTGCAAACGTGTATTGAAATCAATAAACTGTTAATAAATAACTGTAGTATCAAAAGCGAGAAGTTCATATCATTTAAATACTTCTACATTAAGATCTATATAGCATAACGTCTAAGTTTTGTATTAATTGTACAGATGAATTTACGAATACACATCTTGTATTTTTATCAACAGAAATCATTCCCTTAATTAACTAGACTAAGTTCCCGCAACTGCTATAATCTGAGCTTTCAATATCAGTTAATATTGTAACATTAATGATAGCATAAATTTACATGTTTTATTGCAATTGTCTTTATTATTTACTATCAGTTTTATTTTCTCTGTTCTCAGATATTAATTAGATAAAAATTAACAAAATCTTTTTTGATTTTGAGAGTATTGCTGCGAGTTCCACACTTAATTTTTGTAATCGGCTCACATCATTATTATAATTTTTGAGTTTATATCACATATATCATCAGACCTGCAAATCCGACGTTATACAATATCTATGAGTTAGCGTAAAAATGCCAGAAGCAAATCAGCCATCATCTATCGTAGACTAATTCCGCAGAGAAGTCGAGCCTTGCATTTCTGTTCTACAATTACATCCCGCGCGATTTCTTTATGCATTTGTATTTGTTATAATTCAAAGCATTCGATGCATATGGTTGTGTTCCGTGACATTCATAATCTTAAAGTCAGACTTCTGCCTAGTCATAAATATTAACGCTTTAATAGGCATAAGCTATTGTTAGCTACAATTTCTAAAGATCATGGCAAGAATAGGGCAAGGAATTAAAAAAATATATATAGCATCTATCTGATGAACAGCACTAGACAAACACACTACATCTCATGTAATAAGTGCAATATGGTGTTATGACTATAATAGCTTTCTGAAAATTCGATAATACTTTACTTTTTTCTATGATAGAATATACCAATTATCAAGCCTGTCTTTTCTATCGGTGTTTGGATAATATTCTTACGCCCAAGTTATTCTATAAATGTTACTGTTCCGATAGCCTTCACAGTAGTACATTACTATATACGACCGTCTATTTGTGAGCTAATATACCAATATACTAGCCAGGACTGTCAAAATAAATTGAGATATGGTGCATATTATATCATCACGTAAGTACTCAGATACAAGTTGACCTCCATAAGCATAAATATATAAAAACATGAATTGACTATGAGTAGTATCGGAGGTAGTATGCAGGCTAGCGTTCTAACTCAAGCGCTAAGATCCGTACTCAGAGGCTCTCTGGGATAAGAGAGCATTGTAGCATGATACATTATCTACAGTATAACTCAGATGTAGTGCGCGGTGTGAAAGCATGCCTGTCTTTGGCTTGTTATTTAATGACACGGTGTCACCTGGCTATTCAAGTTCCAACTTCCTAAGTTCAGGTTTCGCCGATAGGAGTATAATAAGTAATTGCATCGGGGGCAAATCGTAGCCCTCAATGCCTAGTACAGCATGATAATAGTCGTGTGATTCATGACGTGAAAATGATACGTCTAACAGGATTAACGGAATCCGCAGTTCAACCATATGGACTGGTTGTAGAATTTTGTAATCGCATAAGCATAGCGGCATCAATTTTATATAAGTCGCTGATCCTCATAAGAGATTCCTACATAATGTTTGAGCCCAGACTAACTATGTCTGACCTGAAGAGCCAAACCGCAATAAGCTAACGTTGTTGCAATTAACGTCAAACCATAATCGAGCTAATCAATACTCACTGTGTTTTCTAAAGTTCAGTTCGGGACACATCCCTTTAAAGAATAGGGCACGTCTTTACTTGACTGGACGCAATAGGCATGCGCCTTTGTGCTATCATATCTGATCCTCTCATCAACTGAAGAGGGAGCAACCATGTTTCTACCCATGCCCATAATGGACATGTGGGGCTCTTGACTCCACCGGTTAGGCTGGGGCGCTCTATCGGCTTTAGTCCCTTAGCATAACCATTGTATTGTAAAGTGAGGAAGTGTCGCGATTGTCATACCGAGTTACAATTATTATTTCCATCACGTTTGCTTGCGTACTATCGCTTTGACTAAATGTTACGTTCGTTTCTCACGTCTGGACGTAACATTAAGAGTCAATATTAGTTATAACATAATATCCATCAAAAATACAACTTAGAGTGATCATGCACTAAATCTCTCGGATCAATCAGTGTCGTCGTCATGGATCTTACTGTCCTTATTTTCACTAGTTCGTACTATGATATATCAAGTATAAGCAGTCTATAAAAGAACATCTTTGCGAATAGCCGCATATGTTATATGATCTGTTCTCTTTTAAAGATCTAGTCATCTCAGAAAACATTATCTACCTACAATCATATGTATACAGCGGTATGTTTCGGATCACGGCAACTGTTATATTATAGTAAGAGTAAATTTTATCCAAGGCCCGGGGTAAGCAGTTCACATCCGCTCTGATATTCATAAAAATTCTGCAACATTCGTTTATAACTTAGTAATAATATATTAATCACAAAGTCATCTCAAGTTCTTTGCTCTAGTGAGATAGTGCGGACAAACTTAGGAATCTAACGCTATAACACTCGCCACTAATTCATGTTGTTTCTCCAATTTTATCATACGCACACGAATCTAATACATGGCAATTCGATGATTTTCCTGTCATCCAAAAACCCTACATATTCTAGTCACCTTAATTATCTGACTATCTATAGACAACTTCACCCCTCCAGCATAGTGCTCTTAATATCTTCTTTCAGAATTGAACATTGATTACCCTTCTAAGATGTGAGCATAGCCTCGTGCACGTGGTATTCATAGAACAAAATTCCCTTTCATAATCTGCTTTCGTATATCCTATCCGTGATCTGCCCAGATAGTCTCTCTGCGTGTTCTACGCGCATGTGCTGCTCTAACTCTCTCTCTCTCCGTATTTAACAACGCACATTTTATTCATCTAATAGATTCTGTAATTATCCAACGTCCCCTTTAGAATTTTCACTTGATCAGAAAAGAAGTTTTTATTGCTCCAAATTGAGAAGCACGTACGTTTTGTATTATTATGTCAGTTTTACTGTAGTGTTTGAACTACAGTATCAGATGTTTAGAAAATCCACATCTAGCCATGAGAGCGCGTGTGAACTCGATCTTGTATTGTTTCCTAGCGCTATACAGCCTGCATTTAGCGTATCTGGCAAATTGGTGACTAATCATCACAATCTTAGATTGACCCAAGTTCCTGGAAATTTTATGTCTAGGTGGGAGACCAAAGGTAATCTATCTCGAATGTGGTGGCTGCGTTCTCACTAGGCTGTAATAGTTATGGTTGTTGGTAGTAGTAAGGATAGGATGAAGTACATGGGGAAGTCTTTAGAGAAAGCACTTGACTGCAAAGAAGCGGCAGGCGAGTTTCTGTGAGTTATCTATATCGATTTTGCTGCATAAGGATTCTAATCATTATTATATTGAGCGATCACAAGTAATTGGGGTATGCTAATTCAAATTGATCCTCGATTTCTTCGAACAAAATTGAAATAAGTTAGATTCACTAAATAGACAGAAAGGGGTTAATATATCTTGTAGCATTTATATGATATCTCCTCAGTCAGAAAAGTATGCAGAATGGAGTTTTATATAATGTGATTTCCCAGATGAGTTGAAATATACTTTTCAAAGTTTATAAACCAACCAAAGACCGCTTCTATGGCTACAAAGACTAAGTATATAGTACTTTCACCACATATTAAGCTCCATTTTCATATCGAGTTATCTACTGCATATGTAATCCAAGCATAGATAGAGACCAACAATGTACAAAAGCCATTAATTCATTTATCAAATCTATATTCCTGGAGACTAAGCTTCTTGTCTAAAAAGACCTCATTTAATATAATGAGTGCTTACATACTGTATTAACGCAATTTTATTCTCGTATTACCGATTACTAAATATTGAATACACAGATAATACCTACTAACAGGATTTTTTCGTATAATGGTTTCCTGATTTGTGAGCTTTGTTTTTGTGTCTGTAGTTGTTTTCAGTGATCAAAGTGTTTCTATAATAGTGCTCTTGCTCGCTCTATAATTATTTTTGTCTCTATATTGGGTTTGGTGCTTTTGTTGCGTTTTTTTTTTTGTCTTTTCTTTCTGCATGAAGTTTTGAGTGATTTATGTTTCATTCAAAAGTTATATGTCGTCCTTATGGTTCAATATTGATATTCGGAATGTTGCTCCAGGAAATTCTGAAACACATTTGTGTTGACAAATATGAGGGATCGTATGAAGACTGTCAACTATCATTTTGAATCTGACAAAATTATATAAAGATGTTTATTATTTAGTGGCCAAGATTAAGTAAGACAACTAACATGATTAAACCAGCGGATACTATAATTAGAAAATGCAGAGACAAGAAATGTTACTACATCTGAGAGAATTGTCGCATTCCAGTGATAAAATGATCTTTTTAAATCTCTAAGCCATCACTAATGCAAGGACGTCTGTTTGTAATTAAATAACTTTGGTGCAATAGTGGAACTATATCTGTATGAAATATTAGGTGTGATTTCATCTTAAATAAGGCGGGATGCAGGACTGTACTTTTTTATGGTTGAGGATGTTGTTAATGTTGACTGCATTAATTCCTTTATTGTCAATTTAAGACTGTAGGAATCGGCGAGGTTTCTTGAGTTCCTTTCGTTGCTTGCGTATGCCGGACTTTTAAAGCGAGGCCAACTATTAACCAAAAAGTTGATGCTGCAGGGTTATAACGAATCTCGTTTAAAGTCATCATTTCGCAAATTCTACGGTCGCTATAATGCCTTGTTTGTTGATTACAAATTATCACTAAAGTCATATGTTGACTTGATTTGTTTCATACCTTTTGTTAGACTGCATTTTCGTACTATTTGACTACGGATAATCCCGTTTACTTTATTTCGACTAAGGGCTCAGGCGGTTGTGACCGGTCGCAGAGATGCTTCCTCCTCCATGGCACCTGATCCTACCTTCGCTTTTGTCGGAGGTCCGTGTTGCCCTAACTCGATTTTGTATTGTTTTTTGGATTATATTACGTTTGACACAATGTTAACTTCGCCTTTTTGTATACAATAGCATGTTGTTCGTTTCTGTATGTTTCTTTTAATTTGGAAATACATATCATCGTAGCTTAGTATATTTAAATAATTTAGTGGCTGATTTGCCTAATGCCGTAAAGAGCTTTGCTCAACTTATCATATTGACGTAAAATGAGCTGTTTTCCACTTCCAGTTATCAATAATGTCCTTAGTCCCTACCTAGAGAAAAATACCGTCCATTCCTGTTAAATGAAAACTTTTTCTGTTTCTAGAGCAATTTTCAACACTTGTTCTTTTCTCTGAAACTTCGATGACACAGCATTTGATACGAAATAATTGAAAGAGGGTCTATCTATTAAAGAAATGAAGACAAAACATTTTATGATACAAAACATTTTCTACTCGATTTGACGACGGGTAACCCCGTTTACTTTGTTTCGACTACGGGCTCACGGCGGGTGTGACCGGTCAGCAGAGGATGCTTACTCCTCCATGACACCTGATCCTGCCTTCGCTTTTGTCGAAGGTCCGTGTTGCCCTACACTCGATTTTGTATGTGTTTTTGGATTATGATTACGTTTGATACTTTGTTACTTCGCCATTTTATATATGATACTGATTTCGAAACTTGGCTAGAATATGTAAAAGAAATCAAGTCGGTTTGAATTTAGCTGAAATTTAATGATATGGATAAGGATATTCCTGAATTCATTCTACGATTTAACACAGTTTATTTACAATTGACAGAAAAATAATTAATGTACTAATTCACTCTATGTATATGATAATTCAGTATGTATCCGATGTTAGTTTGACGCCGAGCTAAATTCCTATTCGAGAATGTTTACAAACTGTCACAAGTCAGACAACTGTTCAATCCAAAATTCGCTCAAAACCAAAGTAATCCAATGTAGTCCCCAGATGCCATGCGTATGCGGACTTTTTAAAGCGAGGCCAACTATTAACCAAAAAGTTGATGTTGCAGGGTTATAACGAATCTCGTTTAAAGTCATCATTTCGCAAATTCTATGGTCGCTATAATAACCTTGTTTGCGATTACAAATTATCACTAAGTCATATGTTGACTGATTTGTTTCATACCATTTGTTAGACTGTCATTTTCATATTAGATTTGACGACGGGTAACCCCGTTTACTTTGTTTCGACTACGGGCTCACGGCGGGTGTGGCCGGTCAACAGAGGATGCTTACTCCTCCATGGCACCTGATCCTGCCTTCGCTTTTTTCGGAGGTCTGTGTTGCCCTACACTCGTTTTTGTACATGTTTTGGGGACTATGATTACGTTTAACACAATTTTTACTTCGCCATTTTATATTTAGCTCCATGGCTGCTGACACAGTGCTTCAAGTGCCTAATATAGCAACATTCACAATGTACCTGTACTATAAATGACGCTTCCGGATATTTTATTTAAGTGCAACTCCAATAAACATGGATATACATACTTGATCTTTGGTTCAAAGTATCGCTTCCTGTTTTTAAGCAAAAAAATTTAAACTTGCTTTTGAATTATAATGTACTTCACTTGCACCCAGTTGGTTTTTAAAAAACGGGGAAAAACATCTTATTTTCTATTTGAACTTCTCAGTTTGATATTGTTTTTGTCTTTTTCTATGCTCATTGTTTTACAGTTTAATTCTTTTACATGTTAAGAGTTATATAGATAAAGAATAATAATAAATATAGAATAATATACATATATAATTCTTACTGCAAAACAAGTGTTACGTCATCATCTTCGTAATGTAAAGGCAAAGATAACGAACAGTGATCAATCTCGTAAGTCCTAAATATAATACAAAAACAAGAGTTGGGCAACCACGGACCCCTGGACACACCTTAGGTGGGATCAGGTGCCTAGGAGGAGTAAGCATCCCCTGTTGACCGGTCACACCCGCCGTGAGTCCATAGTCTTGATCAGGTAAACGGAACAGTCCGTAGTCAAATCAGTGTGTGAACAACGGCTTAACTATGGCTATGAAACACATCAGACAGCATTTGACTCAATGATAGGTCATATTGGTAAACTAACTTGTTATAACGACCATAAAAGTGACAAACATCAGAGGTCTAGAACATTATCCTGGTCACATATGTCATTGAAGAACTACCACTACATAACACTTACCAAAGTTCTCTTTGTTTGATGTAGATTTATGAATGAACGGAATATAACCCGTGAACTGGACGGAGGTCTTTGTACAGTACACTTTCATAATGGATACTCCCCCGATGCTCTTTCGCCATACGGTAGGGATAGGTTTTATTGTATTAATGTGTAAAGTCTGAAGAATCAACAAACTTTTGAATTAGTTCAGGTGAAATAGAATGGTTAGTTTAGTTTTTTTAATATAGAATAAATGTATCATTTTGTTGTAGATAAACACAGTGCAGTTCTTCAGCTGTTACAAATAGATATCTTTGCACAAACAATACACAATGCATCTCTACCCGAAGATTCCGACTCATTTCTTGATTATCACAGGGTAATGGCTGAGAAACACGTATATATGTGCTCCATGAAACTAGAAGTTGATCAGAGGTTTTACACAAAGTCGTACATTCGACAACCTTTTGATGTCTTGTGTGCTTTACGTTACGTGGGTAAATCCTCGTATTCTGAAACATTTAGCTTCACAAGTAGAGTCAATACACTTTGTTTTGCAAAAAATGCTCATCAACATATACTGATTGATCCAAATACCAGAAAGCCCATGGAATTCCCTTTATATTGGAGAGAAAGGTTTGGCAAAATGTCTGACGGGTCACCAGTAGTGATGAAAAGACTAGTAAGACCAGAGGTGTGTACACTGAATTTCGAATACAAGATTCAATCATCTGACTTGGATATTCAGGGACATACAAACTTTGTCTCTTACATTAGACTTTGTATGGAGGCAAGCAAAAACGCATTCATTGACGGGTTTTCAACACCTATGATGAACAACGGATTGAAAGAATTGCAAATGAGATACGAAAACGAGGCCCTTATAAATGAAGAGGTTATAGTTCACATGTGGGAGGCAACAGACAGAAGTGATCAGTTGTGTTTTGAGATTACGAGAGGTCTAGATGTGTGTATTCAAGCATCCATGACATATTTTCAAACGCCCATAGATGGATGTAAATCTACATCACTGCATTCCAAAATCTGACGAGAGAATTCGGCTTAACTTGATTTTTTCATATTCATAATTTGATGTTTATGTACTTGTCATATGCTGAACTCTATGAGATGTAGTAATGCACACATGGAAAATCTGCAAGCAAATTTTCATGGACACAACAAATTGCTAGATATTCATTTGGAAGTTGTAGACATGAAGTGTATGTTAATAAGTCGATTTGATCACAAGGTAATTTGCATAACAAGGCGTTTAGGCATAGGTTGTGAACATGTCTTTTTATCTTGAACCAGACTATTGATTTCCACCTAATGGGATTAGCAATACATTAGTGGTATATCATTATTATCACAGATACATGTATATAATCTTATCCTGGCAACCGAAGGGACATGTCTATAGTTACGTCATTTTACGCACATATGTATTTTAATATGTGGTGAGTAGAAACAGACGCATACTTGTATTTAATGTGTTGTTTAAAAAATAAACAATAATATATACGTTTTATGTTTTCATTACTGTATCTAGTGAAGACATATGCTAAAATCCATCATTAAGTTGTTCGTTGTTAATTATATCGTGATATCGTTTTAATGAAAATAAATCTTAGATTTTAATTGTAACGGGGACCGTTATGAATGTTCCCAAAACCTTCCCTACTTCAAAATCGGTCTTAATGCGCTTCTATACAATCAATCATCTTACATTCTAGCTTTTTGAAATCTCAAATTGTATAGATCTATATCTGCATCATAAATAAGAATATCATGGTGATTCTAAGCTCATTCAATCAGAATCCACCATACGTGTATGGGCGTGATGGACAGTGATTTTAACCATTATAGCAATTTGTACCAAGACCCACCTTAAACCCCAATTTCAGAAGAATGTGATGAAAAA
>CAJDSM010110618.1:22500-25012 GCA_903981925.1 Ostrea lurida
TGGACATGATTGTGAAAAATTATGATTGTTTCATGATAAGACATCGTCTTATATGACTATAAAGTTAAGGTTGAAGGACGCAAGTTTTTTTTTTTTTTGTTTTACCCCGTAACAGTTTTCTGAACAAATTCTGCTTCGTATGAATGGTGTGTACCGGTCAGCAGAGGGTGCTTACTCGCTCCATGCAGCCCTGATCCTACCTTCGCTTTGTCGGGGTCCGTGTTGCCCTACACTCGATTTTGTATATGTTTTTGGATTATGATTACGGTTTTTAACACGATGTTACCTTCGCCTATTTGTATTGTCACTGTTCGTTATCTTTGCCTTTTCATTCATCGGTTAATTGTTAAAAATAATTGTGTCTCATCAAATAACCTCAATTGCATTTCTCTACATTATCAAAAATCTTCTCAAATAATTCGGACCATTAATTTCTGAAATGATAATCGATACACATACATGAATATGAGTTTGTAATTACTGTACTATAAATAGGTCTAATCCAGGGAGTCCCTGACACCATTAGTGAGGGTTATGATGTGGTCACCACGGAAACTTTACTTCGAGTCGACCAAACAACGGTCCTAGATCTACATGATTGTAAACGCTTTTCAAGTAATTCATTAAAAATGTAATTACATCTGTATCATGAATTTTTAGATAAACATGTTTCTCTCCACTTAAAAAAATATTTATTTTCAGAAGTAGAAGTAGCTATTACAGATTTATTTCAATAAACATTTATGTCCCTACCTAGAGAAAAATGATGTCCATTTCTGTTTAATGAAAAATTCAAAAAATTCTGTTTCTGTTTTTAGAGGAACTTTTAAATTCGTTCTTTTCCCTGAAACTTAAATAACACAGCATTTGATAAAAGCCAACATAACAATGTTCAAAGTGCAGTGCGAGTTATTTCCCCATGAATACAGGGGGCGCATAAGATGATGCGGTCCTTTTAAAAGTGATTGCGTCATTATAATATACTATTTCTGATTGTAATTAAGTGCCAATTAACAGTTGTTTTTAAATCAAGTGTTATTACATACAAATGACATGACTGCACAATAATTTTAGTCATCATCGTATATTTATGTGTCCCTTGTGTGAATTCCCATGCAGTTTTCGGCATAGATCATTATAAGGGTGTCTTTAGCAGAATGCTTTTCATCAATATTTTCAACGACCAAAACCAATTAGATATACCAGAAATAACAGGTAAAGGCAAAGACAACGAACAGTGATCAATCTCGTAAATCCCAAATAGAATACAAAAACAAGAGTTGGACAAACACGGACCCCTCGTAGGAGGAGTAAGAATCCCCTGTTGACCGGTCACAACCGCCGTGAGCACACAGTCTTGATAAGATAAATGGAGCAGTGTGTGAAAACTGCACGTAATTATTTCACACTGCTGACGAAAACATATACATCGGGTGTCAATGAACAGAATATGTTACTCGCGTATGATTTAATGTTTTAAAATTTAATTTTGTGTAAATCAACTTACTCGAACATACACAAAAATAATTGTAAGGCATGTAAGAGAAAGAAAGAGAATTATTAAGCACGAGAGAGAGAGGGGGGGGGTGTCCCTTCCTTCCTACAACGTACTATTTCTGTTATAATCACAAGCAAAGTTACTTATTTTTACAAGCAATGTTTGAGTTATATGTTGCTCCTCTTTGATATTGGAATTGCAAATTCAAGGAACAATGATTTGAATTGAAGGAAACACCCACCCCCTCACCCCCAATACACACAGGCGCGCGCACGCGCGATTTAGAATTTAGAGGTATGAGGTTTTTCATATTTGTTCATCGTTTGGTTGTCAAGAATTTTCGAACATCATGACCCCCCCCTTACGTCATCATTTTTGTATTAATGTAACAAACATCAAACGTCTAAAAAATTATCAACGTAACGGATGCATGTTAATCAGGTTCAGATACAAAAAGGCGAAGCCAACACTGTGTCAAACGTAATCATAATCCAAAAAACATATACAAAATCGAGTGTAGGACAACACGGACCTCCGACAAAAGCGAAGGTAGGATCAGGTGCCATGGAGGAGTAAGCATCCTCTGCTGACCGGTCACACCCGCCGTGAGCCCTTAGTCGAAATAAAGTAAACGGGATTACCCGTAGTCAAATCTAGTAGGAAAATGACAGTCTAACAAAGGGTATGAAACAAATCAGTCAACATATGACTTAGTGATAATTTGTAATCGCAAACAAGGTCATTATAGCGACCGTAGAATTTGCGAAATGATGACTTTAAACTACAAAACACTTACCAAAGTTTTTCTCTTTGTTTGGTGTAGATTTATGAATCAACGGAATATAACCCGTGAATTGGACGGAGGTTTTTGTACAGTACACTTTCATAATGGATACTCCCCCGATGCTCTTTCGCCATACGTTATGGATGGGTTCTATTGTATTAATGTGTAAAGAATCAACAAACTTTTGAGATAGAATGATATATATAACTAGATTCGATCTCGTTGCGAGC
>CAJDSM010110621.1:0-10810 GCA_903981925.1 Ostrea lurida
ACCAACAGGTACCCATGGCGGTTTATCGAGATAATTATGCAACTTTGACAAACGACATTTGTACTGAAAATACCGTGGCGAAAATGGCGAAAGCGAATTTGGCGTTTTTAACCGAGAATCTCTAAGTAGCAGGCAAAAAACGTCTTAGAAAATGTGGAGTAAAGAACATGGCGATGAAATGAGTGGCGTATTCGGAGTTTAACTGTAATACATATAATAGTATTATATAATAGTATATATATATATTATATATATATTATATATATATATATATATAGTACATATATATATATAATATATATAATATATAAATAAATATATTATCAGTGAAGCATTCAATGATAGTCGCTATAAAAGAATTTGGTTTTAGTATATAAATTATTTCACCTAAGAATCTAAGAATGTCTTATTGAATTAGATATTAAAAAGCAAGCTTAAAGAAACTGAGTCTTTAGGAGTTGTTCAAAAATGTGCAATGTTTGGCACAACGTAATCCTAATGGTAAGGCATTCCATTAGATTAATGGACCATTTCAACCCATACACATTCAATGTCGTCGGGTTCAAAATCTTTCCGTCTAATAGCTTATATATTATTTGAAATATAAATAGTACTTTCTCCCCCATGATTGGGCCTATATTTTCTCTATATTTTACTAAAATCGTCTTTAAGTAAATTTTCTTTGTTAACAGTATAATCTAAGTAAGATTCGGTAAAATGTAGTTTGTTATACACCTAGTCAACCATCCCTGTATAATTTCTTACTTAAAGCGGTCCAAAAGTTCGACTGTTTTCCCCGACTGTTGGTCCAGGAACTGTTAAAATAGACTGTTGAAAAAAGACTGTTGCCAGCTGACGTAATATAGTGCTAAATTCCATGATATAACAGGAATACAATTCCAGGATTTCCAATGGGCACCAATTGTTCTCCTTTATTACAGACCCCAAAGCGTGCTACTACTCCTCCAAAGCGCTTCGTTTCATTCCGTGCAAATCGTTCATTGTTCCGTGTCAACCGTTCAGCGTTTCGTGCAGATCGTTCAGTGTTCCGTGCAAATCGTACAGCGTTTCGTGCAAACCGTTCAAAGCGTTCCGTGCGATAATCATTCCGTGCGTGAAGCGTTTCGTGCAAAAGCCACGCCCCGTAGAAAATTTAAGGGGCTTAAATAATTTTCATTTTTTTTTCAGTTTTCAATCTAGTTAAACATACGTTATATTCCAAGTACAGATTTCTATTTACTCGCTTTGATTGAAAGCGAAAGTAGAAACAATGCCGTTTACTCAAGGCCGAATGTGTTGTTTACATTCGTTCGAGATGTTGTTCCCGATCCTTGTGGCATTAAATATGTGTCAGTACGCACGATAGTGCTTACCTGTGTTTATGAGATGTTTTACTTGTTCATTATAAACATTCCACTCCATCCAAATTATGCATTGACATTAAAAATCCCCACATCAGATGGTTAATGTATCATCGTGTTGTCATACAATGACATGATGATGTATTTAATTACACAGAACGAAACCACCTCCCTCCTACCTACTTAACAATAAGATAATCATTGAAGCTGATACCTTACTTCAACAACAAATACATTTTTGGATAGCTAGTACACCATGACGTGAGTCCTAACCTTTTGGCCTGTCCCTTATCCCCTATCCACTGAAACCATCTAAGATTATTGATTCTATCTCTCGGTTTTGGAGGATAAAGGGAATATCCAGCGCATGGGTATGTATACTTTTAAGTTTACAGCCAAGTTGATATCCCTATTGCAGATAAATGGTATCATATCCTCATTTAATTGCTCGTTATGGATAGGCAACTGATATCATGTTGGTATGTTACAATATATGATGCATTGTGGAAAAGGGTCACTTATCACTTTGCTTTATCAAAATATTTATTATTTCCTACTAGTGTTGACAATGTATATCATGTTTTTATGAAAGTACGTTTTGAATATTACATTCTCACCCTAGCGTGTCCACCCCTCCCTCTCGCGCACCCTACTATCTCTTTCAGTGGTCAGAAACACTTTGTTACTGGAGTAAAAAGGTTTCCAATCATTGCTTAATGTTATTGAAGAACCATATCATATTACCCTTTTTTTAGTTCAATAAATGATTATATATTTCAGGTATATCTACCAATTTGGTAACAGAACAAGCATCAGTGAATTTTTCATTCATTTATGCCTCGTAACATTTCATGTGCCAATCAATAACCACTTGGTTTTTGACGGTGCAACCGGGTTTGACGAGTGCTAGGCACATTGGTGAAAGAAGAATCCATGAACGGATGCGGTACTTCTGTACATGGTGAACATCTATCATGGATTACATTTATTTTGAAATTTTTAAACTATAGTCACGATGTTCAAAAAAAGAAAATTAGAATGAAAAAAGAAAAGAATATTTAAATCAATTATCATTACGAATATCACAATATTGAAAATATAAATTGGCGAAACAAACAATTTGTAAACGCATTCATAGTATATTATCTATCCTATCTATCTATCTATCTATCTACTATCTATGTATATATATATATATATATATATATATCATATTATATATATATATACTACTATTTATACTACTAATATATAATATATCTGATTATACTAATATTATATACGTCTAAGATATATATATAAATATATTCTCACCAATACAATATATCAAACAAGCACCACAGGTTAAAACTATATTAATCTGAATCTTTTTTCTGCACACTAATAACTCACCATCCCATTCTGTCCAGTAGTCGACTGCTTACTTCATGTGTGTAAGATTGCTTTCAATCATGTACATTACAAATCCAGGTTGTTTATTTTTAGTCTGGATCTTGGTTGCATCGTCCTTGGTTCACATCCGTGATCTTTCGCTCGTGAACCAAAAGACGCCTTTTGGGGATGATAAATAACTGCCCCAACCAATTAATATTATCAAACGACACATTCTATTTCATCAACTTCCTCTGACAAGATCTTCATTCCCACAAATCAACTATGTCCGACTGCTGACACGAATATCTTGTCTGGTGAAGGTTCAGACAGACTATTATGGTCTGCCTACGCCCCCTAGGTAGCGGTTGATATCGTCTCCCTTTGCATATTGATCTAGCTTGAAACATCACTAGCCTTTATTCCAATACCAGACAGACACTTGTGGGTGATTTCTTAGTAGGATAATCTCAAAGATCCATACTATATATGTGGATTGTTTAAACAATATATATATATATATATACCACTATATATATATATACTATATATATAATATTTATACTCGTATATATATATATATATATATATATATATCATTACACCTTTAATAGAAATAAAAAGCAGGTAAAGTTTGCAGTTTCAAATATATATTTTTGAAACTGCAAATGTTACCTGCATTTTATCTATTACTTTTTGCTGATTCGTGAGATCAACTGTATATATATATAATATATATATATATAGTGTGTGATATAATAGTATATATATATATATATATATATATATATATATATTATATCTATACGTTCGAGTAATATACTGTGTTCGAGTGTTAGGGCACACGGACCTCTCGGACAAATAGCCACGGCGAGAATCAGGGTGCTATGGAGGAGTAAGCATCCTTTGTGACCGGTCCACACCCGCCGTGAGCCCGTTAGTCGCAGAACAAAAGTACAACGGGATTACCCGTCGTCAAATCTTGTAGTAAAATGACAATCTAACAAAGGGATAAACAATCCAGTCAACCATATGAACTTAGTGATAATTTGTAGTTCGGGCAAAACAAGGTGTATAATAATTTACCGTTAGAAGGTTGAGAAATGCTGACTTTATAACATTTGTAGTTTGTTAGAGAATATGGAGGAATTGCTGAGAAAAAATATTAACTACATGTAAAATTAATCGCAATCCAGCCTCCGTTGAATCTCAAACACGGGGAAAACACATCAAAACTAACGCTGTTACCCACACCCGTAGTATTTTCACTAATATTCTTGCAAGATATGCATTTCCAATTATTTTCCTTATAATTTGATATCTACAAATTTTTAGCCTACTAGATTTGGACCTACGAGGTCAATCCGGCTCTACTTTACATTTCGGACTAAGGGGCTCCACGGTCGCCAGCGTTCACCTGTCTCTTATAGGGCCAGCCCACTCACTTCGGCGTTGTGTGTGTGTATCAACGCGTATCTTCATAATCCTCGGAATCAGCACTCGCGTTTGGTGAGCCTGTGTCACAGAGCTAGATACAGACATACACATACACATAGCGCACCTGTGTGTATACACGTGATCCTTTGTGTGTATATGTTTACTGTTACGAATTTCCGCTCGTCTCTCTCTCGTGCTTAACTCTCAATATATATATGTATCCTTATAGGTACTCAATGAGGTTACGTTTCAACTTTCGTTACTCGCCATTTAGCTAACTAGTCCCTATAAACCTGCAACCAAAAAGAGACCAACCGCATCAACTACAGATCTTTCTAGCAGAGAAAGCAGTAGTAGTTGTACACTCAGCCGATTACCAGAGAAGGTCTATAACCCCCGACCGCATGGCACTAACAATAGCGCTTGACTCTTGCAGCTATCCGATATGAGCGGATATGACCAAGCGGTACCGGAACTGAATGTAAAATGTGACAATAAAATTGCAAAAAAAAACAAATAACACATCAATCAACACAAAACCAAATCGCTATAATCACGAGTACATAGGGTGGATGTGAATAAAACCCCCTCTCGGTTCCTATTAAAGTCTTAAGTTGAAAATTTGTCAAGCCCAAGTAATCTCGCGGACATTCTCTCATATTCCAAATTTGGTATGTCTCTTCAGTGAAGCATGCTCAAAAGCCGAAATGCTGGAAATCCAAACAACAACTGATCAAGCGCATTAAAACTCTGTATAAAAGTGTAATTCAAGTGTGTTAGGTCTTTGCCAAGAATGATTGGGTCGGCCAAAATAGACACTTCGGATAAAGGGATCCAGAGGCTATGCCTTGTATACAATATTTGATGTGATTATAGCCCTATAGATGGATCGAGATATTGATGTACTTCTTAAATTTTGATATGACATTTTCTAATTTTACCACCTGCAATTAAAGTAAACTTATACTGTCATTGCTCTCATGAGCTAGAAATAATAATATCAACCATTTAATAAAAAAAATAAAGATGAACAGTGCGCATTAGGCAACTGGGCGCTGGTAGAAGACCCCTCGGAGGGGGCAGTCGAGCTAACAGGTGTCATCACCAGCAGATAGGCCTTCGACCCAGGGCTGTCCATCAACTTAAGGATCATTATTACGGCGGGTGCCCGATTTGCGTGTATCTATCCCTCCGTGCGCGTAAACCAAAAGATGTTCATACCAATTTTTCAATTTATGACTGGAGTAGCAAACCCAAGAATGGGCATTTCCGGATCAAAGTTGTGTCCATATTGTATCTCTCTCATTGGTAATAAATGCTACCAATAATATTATATAACCGCAATGTTGTGATAAATCCGAAACATGAATAAGTTTAAGAAAACTCTTTAAAACGTTCTTGGTTCACTCTCAATGTTAGTTGCCAAAAAGTTGGGCCAGGCCAACAATATTCCTGTTTCCGAGTTAAGGGATCTCAGATGCTATAGTCCTTGTTAGAGGTCGATGTCGATCAATCTCTGTTAGTTATTTACTTTTCGCATAAGCAGCATCGCTCCATGTGTTTTCGCCACCTCAACATCGATGCCATGTGCAGGTACGTAGTGGCATATATCCATTGGAATATCGGCTGACGAACGTCATATGGAACCAAAACTATGAGTATGTGAGATTTCTGACCTCTGTAGAAATGCTATGACTCCTTACAGATCGAACTTTAACGTAACTCTACGCTTCTGCTTTTCCATATCTCGTCATCATTACTTTACAGATCGTGTTCATCGATGCATATCCAGCGTAGCCACCGGGGATCCCACCTGTTCTGTGTGAGACAAGCCCAAGATTCCGAAACCAAATGAAAAAAGAGTAATAATGAAAACTCTGTAAGAAGTGCATAACAATGCTGTTAGCAGAGGCCAAAAGATTCAGTAGGTGGAACAATGGGCCCAATATTGAGCTGCTCGAAAGCGCAGTCCGCCAACTCCATAACAACCACAATTTGTAACAAATTGAAGAAGATTGAACTAGAACTGCGTCCATCCTGAAGAGTGGCGAGAGAGACAAAATTTGAACTTGTGTTAGTGATCCTTAATGTTATTTTGATATCGATTTCTAAAGTTTTTATTACCACACCAATCGCAATTAAATACTGTACACAATCAGATCCGTACTCGTTCAAGCTAGTAGTACATGTTTTGTTGCAACAACACATTTTTTGGCCATGGCTCTCACCCTAGCTTAACAACATCAGATCATATTGGTCATGCCCTTTCTTAATCTCCATTGGGGGCTGAAACACATCGATTATTTGTGTCAAGGGACCTCTCAACCTCCTAAACAACCGATTTTGGCATGGCCTGTCCGAGGCCTTGTAGAGCGAAGAGCTTAATGGCCATGCCTCTCAACCCGTTTGATACAAAGGCTTGTCGCCGGTGCCCTCTCAACTCTGGAAGCATCTCTGGTCCATCGCTCTCTCCAACACTAAACAACAATTTTCGATCAGTGCCTTTTTCAACCATCTAAATCACACTGCTCTATTCACCATGGCCTCTTTCAACCCCTTAATTACAAACACTTTGAGTGATCAGGCCTTACTGTCAACCTCTTACAGACAAATTGCTTTTCACCATGCAACTAGTTCGACCTCTTTGCATTAGATTGGATCACAAGCAAGAAAACTACCCAAAACAGTTTCCGACCATTTATATATCATGCTCTCATTACAATTATTCTGCAAGGTATTAGATGGCGTCGTATGGTTCAGCTCCCCACCTTCAAGTGGGTGCTATATTAGAGGCATGCGTGAGGTGTACAGTGTGTTGGTCCAGTTTAGTATATAGTAATTACGCTGATGTGGTTTTATAGCGTGATATTCGCATATTCTCCTTGCGACTAAGATATTTTATAATTACACATATACAAACGTTAAGCTAATTTAATATTTTTACTATAAGGACGCATGCATTCTCTCTAAAAAATGATAAAGACGTGCAAATTTAGTGACTCCTCTTCATCAAGCTATAAACATGCCTTCAAAAAATAATGTTACACTCCAAGCCTTTAACCTCATATTTATATAATATTCTTATATTTAGGGGGACAAAGAGTTGTAGTAATAGGGTAAATGATATAAGTATGAGTATAACTAAGTGTTCTATACCAAATTATATTTGATAACCTTAACATAAGGCTATACCTAATCTTTTGATATACTTTTAATTCAACTTTAGAGCGCAATATAGATGGACCAACATTGGGAAACAGTGCAGAATCAAATTCAGAATTGGTCAGCGAAGGTATATCTTTGGGTCTATGCTGCGAGGACCGACAACTCTGCAACCTTGCTCAACCACCTTTCTTTCGCTTCTACATTATTGCGGGACAAACATTAAATGACGACATTATATGATGAAACATTTGTGACTCATCAGAGTATTTCAATACAATGACACACGAGCCATTGAAAAACAAATTAATGGGATAGTGGAGAAAACAAATCCCCAACATCTACATATACAACATCCTGATATAACTCAACTAACTTCTTTAACACATGTACCTTTAACACGGAAACTGTAATATAGATCTTTCCTTATACGAGAACCAGCCCGACAAGCACATTTTGTGACCAATCTTTATTATAATTTAAAAACTGGGAGATAAAATAATACAATACAATGTTTCTTCACACAATCTAGCACTGGACGATTTGAAATACAACTTTGGTCGTCTATAATAACTCGGAAAAATTAAATAAGTAGCTTCAATATAGAGTAATTTGAACCAATTTGATCATAATTTAGTTTTTGCGGAAGCTAATGAAATTTAAGGTTTGCAGTCCCAATCAAAGAAACAAGAATTTGCTGGTGACCATATCAAATTCATTATTCAGTATTCGGTGTATCTAAAATATTTTCTGAATAGACGAAAAATTAGATCTCGACCTATCTAGACTCAGCCGAATCAATAGATACACATGGCTATGCTACTGGGCTCCTATTATTACTCTAGCTCCTGACAGTTTAACACCATAAACAAATGTAATTGATAAACTCTCTCCGCTTACGCCTAAATACTGTTATAGTATAGTGACCAATATTTTTATTTCATGGAGTGTGTGAACAATAGTAGAATATTACAATCTAATTAGAGAACAAAACATTTCATTCTGAATATTATATAACTTTACAGCTATATTAAGACAATAATATGGACAAGGACAGCCTCGCTACTGTTCACCTTACATTGACCTGTATTTAATGTAGAAGTTGTGCAAAAGTGCTTAATGTGCAGAAAGGCTCTCAAAGTGACTACAGACATAACTCGAGTCGGCAATCCTTCTCTCTCTATTTAATAGAGTCATGTTGTATTACTCTCAGCTACAGGTTATAGATGGTTACTATTGATCTCAGATTGATTTTCTTGAGCTAAAACGGTTCTCCTTAGTCACTCAGTCTAGAGCAAAGTTAAAAGAAAGTTGTTAATACAAAGTAAATCCCACTGATTTACTATAGCCGAATTTACTTGCAGGACTATTAAAGAAATCTTTTTTTTACGTCTGTAAAAACTCACTTATGGAAAAACAACCGAATAGCTGCCATAATTTAGGAGATATATAAAAGTGGTGTCAAGACACAGGACCTCTCGTCAAAAATTACATTTTAAGTTGAGAACCAAAATTCAATTTCGTCTTCTGCAATTTGTATTGTTTTTGCAGGTTGAAAATCTACTATTCATCATACCTTTTTAGTTAACTCAATTTCTTTAGTTATAAAATAGAAAGATATAAGAAAGATTCTAGATCTGATGTCAGAACTCGGTATTAGAACATATCAGAATCAGTTTACAACGAGAACAAGCACAGGTAACACTATCTTCATCCTGTTGCGAGCAATATAAGTTTACTATATAACATCTCACACCAGACTAAGCCACGTGTAGATTAGGAGGGGCTAGTCACTGTTTGTCTCATTGCCCAAAACACTATATTACTTGAATAGGACGAAAGCGACTTGTAGATGCTCAGAGAATCATTCTTAGGTAATGCACACCACCCTGATTAAATCGTCACAGTGTCACATGTGACCTACATGTTTACGTAGTTTACTGAAATGTTGTGTGCACATCACCCTCGGTATGACACTCCCCCATGAACCGCATTAGACTCATTTAAATGTGACAGATGTTCGGATCCTTAGAACCACTAATAACTGTCCATCAGAGACTAGTGGCTTCTCGTGTGCGACTCCTATGTATCCAGTTAAATATTTCATACTTCTCTCCGCTATGCACTTTAGTGTAATCAGGGGAAGGGGGAGGTGGAGTCGAAAGACAGGTTATCTATACCGCTAGTTGCACATAGAATATGGTTTGGTTAACACGACAAACATCCACAAGATTAATATATGCTATAACCTCCTATTTGGACTGATAAAATTAATTCGTATCCACGAGTGGGAAGATGGGTTTAGCGAGATATTGTGCTGACTCGTCTAAGTAATTAGGAAAGCATATTAGCTTTTAAACATTCACAAATATATCTCCGAACGCGCCAGTTCTCGCGCTACGCTCTGTGGCAAAATCTGGATCAGCAGAATAAAGCGAAAGGATGCTGTGACTAAGAACACTCTCCGTGACCGCTTTGACTCAGCGTGACTGCGACTCGCCAGCAACCCCCACAATATCTATACCCTGCACTTAAAACATCTCTATTTCACCGACCTGCTATAGTTTGTTGATTATGTATTCTGGAAAGTAATGGTGTGACCAAATCAAAGACAGTATTTAATTTACCTGGCTAAACGTGCCCCATAAGCTCTACAGTTTGAGTGGTTACAGCTCGTACTACGAATGACATCACATAGAATAGTTACAAACAAGATGTGTTGCGGTTGAAACAAACACTGTACTATTTTATCTCCCGCCAGGATATGTATCAACTATAGCCAGTGAGTTCAAGCTGGGATTTGCCAAAACGGTAGCCTTATGAATCTGTGGAAAGTATTGAGAGAGAAAATTATCATCGGCGAACTTAAACCATATTCCCAAAGTTATCGAGCCAAACTGTGTTTACTGCGTTTTCTTGCGAAAAAAGTAGGTCAATCACCATTGCATTAGGTCAGGAGGGTGCAAAAAAATGTTTGCCGTTGGGGTACCAGAAGAAAGTGCTCTGTGTCCAATTTGAATAGGAAATTAACAACTATGTGAAAAATCTCAGAATTGCGCATTCTCTGCCATTTGATAAACAGTTAGTATGGAGCCCAAGTTTAGAGTTATAATTTTACTATTTATCCAACGCTGCTGCTTTAGACCATAACTTCACAATTGGTCTCGAAACTAGCGTGTCAGGAGATGTCAACATATTGTTTTTTGCCAATCAGGTACCAGCTAAGAGAAAGGGGCTCTTGTCATAAAGCGGGTACACACATTGTGGTGGTTTAATTATTATAGGAACAAACAAAATCCGATCGCAGTATCCGACCATTCAAAACTGCATTGGCCCATGATCAACGTAGGTTTCGAAAGCACACTCTACAGTCAAACGTTTGACACTATTGAACGCTTGGGGGGGAAATCGTGATTGCAGAGAAGCTGAAATGCGGATTGTGCTTAAACCTCTCACTAGTTGGTGCGGTGTAGTGGGTA